>PVKS010011720.1:0-55873 GCA_004027875.1 Aplodontia rufa | reverse complement strand
ATCAGAGTTATGGTTGCTTGATAAAAAGTGGATGGGAGCATTCCCTCCTTTTCAATTTCTTGACATTGAAACTTAATAAGGAGAGGTGTTATTTCCTCCTCAAAAGTGTGGTAAAAGTCAGCAGAGAAGCCATCAGGTCCTGGGCTTTTCTTCTTTGGCAGACTTTTAATTGCAATCTGGATTTCAGTGCCTGTGATTGGGCTATTTAGGAATTCAATATCATCCTGAGTCAATTTAGGGATGTTGTATGTGTCAAGAAATTTATCCATTTCTTCCAAGTTATCTAATTTGGAGGAGTATAGGTTTTCAAAATATGATCTTATAATTTGTTGAATTTCCATGGGGTTCGTGGTGATTACTCCCTTTTCATTGGAGATTTTGTTGATTTGTTTCATTTCTCTCCTTCTTTTGGTTAGATTTACTAGGGGCCTATCTATCTTGTTTATTTTTTCAAAGTACCAGCTCTTTGTTTCATCCATTCTTTTTATTGTTTTTTTGTTCTCAATTTCATTGATTTCAGCTCTGATCTTGATTATTTCCTGTCTTCTGCTGGCTTTGGGGTTAGATTGTTCTTCCTTTTGAAGGGCTTTGAGATGAAGCGTAAGCTTATTTTTTTGGAATCTCTCTTCATTTTTAATGTGGCCACTCAGTGCTATGAATTTTCCCCTTAGGAAAGCTTTCATGCTGTCCCAGAGGTTTCGTTAAGTTGTGTCTTCATCTTCATTCTCTTACAAGAGTTTTTGGATTACTTCTTTCATGTCTTCTTGGATCCATTGTTCATTTAATAGGATATTATTCAATCTCCATTAATGTGTGTGTTTTCTGTTATGATTATTGCTGTTGATCACTGGGGTCATAGCATTGTGGTCTGAAAGGACACACGGATGATGTCTGCTTTTTTATATTTGCTGAGATTATCTTTATGAACCAGAATATGATCTATTTTGGAAAAGGATCCATGTGCTGCAGAGAAGAAGGTATATTCCGATAACTTTGGATGGAAAATTCTATATGTGTCTATTAAGTCCATTTGGTTTATGGAATTATTTAGGCTGGAGATTTCTTTATTGATTTTTTTGTTTTGATGATCTAATGGTGACAGCGGAGTGTTGAAGTCTCCCAGTATTATTGTGTTGTGATCCATGAGTGGTTTGATGTCATGAAGTAATTTATTCACGTAGTTGGTTGCACTGTTATTTGGAGAATAAATATTAACTATGGTTATTTCTTCCTATTGAAGTGTTCCTTTTAGTACTAAGTAGTGGCCTTCTTTATCTCTTCTGATTGATTTATGTTTGAAATTTACTTTGTCGGATATAAGTATAGCAACAACGGCTTGTTTTCTTGGGTCATAAGCATGGTGGATTTTTTCCATCCTTTCACCCTTAATCTGTGGATGTCTTTGCCTGTTAGGTGAGTTTCTTGTAAGTAGCATATGGTTGAATTTTGTTTTTTGATCCAGTCTGCAAGTCTGTGTCTTTTGAGTGGTGCATTTAGACCATTCACCTTCAGTGTTAAGATAGAAGTGTGTAATTGATTCGTAGTCATTGTGTCTTATTTAGCTAGTTCTGTGGTTGCCTTGGTTAGTTCTTGCTGGGTGATACTTTCACTGAATTTCTTCAGTTTGTGGGTTTTGGGTATCAATTGCTTGTTCTTCTGTCTGGAGTGTTTACTTGAGAATTCTTTGTAGGACAGTTTTTCTGTTGATGAATTCTGCCAGTTTTGTTTTGTTATGAAAAGTTTTTATTTCTCCATCAAATTTGAAGCTGAGTTTTGCTGGGTATAGAATTCAAATCTGCATGTTGTGATCATTTAGACATTGAAAGATATTATTCCAAGACCTTCTTGCTTCCAGCGTCTGGTTTAAAAAGTCACAGACAATGCTTATTGGCTTGCCTCTGAATGTGATTTGGCATTTCTCCCTTGCTGCTTTTAATATAGTTTCCTTGGTACCCTGTTGTACATTTTGAAAATGATGTGTCTTCGTGAGTTTCTCTTTTGATTAGGCCTATTGGGTGTCCTGTAAGCTTCCTGGATGAGCATGTCAGATTCTATTTTTATGTGAGAGAAGTTTTCTTTCACGATCTCTTTGAGAATATTCCTCATACCATTGATGTGTGTCTCAATTTCTTCCTGTATTCCAATTACTCTCAGATTGTTCCTTCTCATTTCATCCCAGACATTCTTGAAATACTGGTCATGATCTCTTAATTGTTTTTCTTTTTTGGTGTCGGTGTGCTCTAGCTTGATCAACCTGTCTTCATTGTTGGAAGTTCTTTCTTCAATAGCAGAGGTTCTATTTTCTACTGAAGTTAGTCTGTTATTGAATTCTTGCATGGTCCCTTTCATGTCATTCACTGCAGATTTTAGGTCTGTAAATTCCTTTTTGAGGGAATCTATTTCTTTAATGATTGAGTTTTTCAACTCTTGAGTTTTCTCATTTATTCCTTTCATTATCTCTTCTTTTAATTTGTTATTCCTTTTTGTTATCAGCTCATTGATATATTGTTTTAGATTTTCATCCCAGTCCCTGGCCATAGCCCCCTTACTAGGGGAGTTTTGGGATTGATGTGAAC
Organism: Aplodontia rufa; assembly: GCA_004027875.1. Taxonomy (NCBI): domain Eukaryota; kingdom Metazoa; phylum Chordata; class Mammalia; order Rodentia; family Aplodontiidae; genus Aplodontia; species Aplodontia rufa. The sequence continues at coordinate 53,297 of PVKS010011720.1, read as the reverse complement.
CTCTTTGAGTTTGATTCTTCATGTCTGAAGAGATTCTTCTCTGTTATTTGCCAGGTGAACCCTCAAAATACTGGAGAAAAGCTGGAGATTTCCTGTTCAGTCTCAGAGGTACTGGGGAAGCCTTTTCTCTTCAGATCATCATCTTGAAAATCCCTATAGTAGGAATCTTAAACTTGGTTAATAATAATAGACACAACAGCACTCAGCGAATGTGATATTTCATTGATAAAGCAAAGTTTCAGACAGGCATTATCTCAGTTAGTCAAATGATAAAGAAACTGCAAAACACCTTGCGGTTGTGTATAAATTTGATGTTTCAATATCTGATGAAGTATGACCAGTCCATATTTCCCAAAGCTTAATAGCACCTTTTTCTGTGACATTAAAAGGTTTTAAATTATACAAGCTAGATTTGTGACAATATTGAATACTAGAGTGATAAATATCAAATGTTAGAGTGATAAAACCAAAATGCCACCTTTATATTAACATATATAATTTCTGTACACATTATACAATCGCACTTATTAAAAATTCCATGGGATAAGATCTTGAAAACTTTATATAGCATTAGCCCATTAAAATTTCTTATTGAAGTCTAAATTTTATAAATCTTTCCTTGAAGTAAGATCTATGACTTTTTAAATACAAAGTAATGAATTTGTTAGTTTTGATATTTTATTTTGACTTAATGTTTAGTCCTTTTTTTCTCCAACAAAATTGACCTCTTGGTTGTGCTGTCCTGCATAGCTTCTGTGGGCAGATTACTAGCCAAATGTAGATGATTTATCTTGATCGCTGTTTCTGTCCCTAACACTATAACCATTCACATTGTTACCAAGCATGGATCAGCAATGCAAGCCAATTATTTTCTGATTCTTACAGTCTGCATAATGTGTTTATCCCTTAGGTACAATCTCTAAAAACAACATTGGTTTCTGGGGACTAGAGAGGATAGATGGCATATGAGGAAAGAGTCACCAGTATTAACAATTGTGTAACAGATCCTAGTAGAGTATGAAGACAACTTGGATGTTTCTTATGGGCAGCATGAGATTTTGCTTACAAGTTCATGATATGCTATAAAATTAAACACAAATGAGGAAGAAAATAAGGCTTTAGGAGTGTTTTCAGTCTACTATTTTCGGGGAGTGAGTAAGAGTTGGGTAATCATTCCATTTGGCATCTTTGGATTATTTTTATGGATTATGTACCAGATGGATATTAGCATATTGGTAGGGCATAGTTAGACAAATAGTCAAATTTTTAAAAAAGCAACAGATACTAGAATAGCTTGAACTGTTTCCTTAAAATGGCAGATTAGTTTTATGATTGGTGTGTTTAATACAGCTTCACTGCAAAGCAGATTTGTATAATTTGACCACCTGCTATAAACATCAATTTCAATCAATCTCATATATCTTTGCCAGTATAGAGTATCAGTGGTTAATGTTTGAAGATTTGAAAATAATTTCATGATAAAATTAAGCAACCAACTGGAATTATAATGTTAGGTTTCCTCTAAATTCTTTGCAAGGTATCAATTTGAAATGCTGCATACATACGACACATATGTGAGTGCACATTCTGTCCCTGTCTGCAATGTTGTTTTGAAGACATTTTATCATGAGTGATATGGAGAATTTACCTACTTAACAAGGCCTCTAAACTGCCATGGCCAGAAATATGTTTGAGCTTTGCTGGTCTAGACCCTTGTGTTTAGATAATGAATCCAGCTGCTCTAGCCAGGGCCACTTAGGAATTATCATCCAATCTCTATAGCTTTTCAGTTAGTACAAATTATTGCAAAAACCAAAATCTGCTTTCTGGTATTTTTTTGAATAATTTTGCTTTAATAATGTACCTCTAATGCAAAGATAATTTATGGGGAAATGAATTTACCCTGCATATGCAAGTTAGCAATCCCCACCAGCGTAGCAGTTTCCTAAACTTTAGGAAAGTCATGCTCAAAGAATTTGCACATAGATAATATTACAAACTGGATCTGTGAAAGAAAATATCTTGACTATTTAAATTAGCAATATTTTCTGCATATAGCCCCTTAATCTGCTTATTTTGAGGACATGGCTTACTTTAGTTTTTCTTTTCTCAGGCTTGTTTTGGGTTTGTTGATTTATTCATTAGCAGTGGTATGGAATGTAGGGGTTGTTTTTTATCTTTTCAATTTTATCCCCCTTTTCCCACTTCTTTTATGGCCCATTTTAACATGCCACCTGTGGGAGTTTCTCTTTGATGCTACCTATATTCCTCCAGCTAGGAACATATTTTATTAGTTTTATAGTTTATCCCTTCCTTTTATTCAAAATTGTAGGTTTTGAAAAAGACTGGATACAAAAAAATGTAAAAATCAAACAAAAATATTTTTAAAAATATTTAGAATTGCCAACAAAAGCCTCGTTCTTACCATTTATAAAATAAGCTGTTTTAAAGCCATTTAGAATGATATTTTATATTTTTAATTTCTGGGTCAATATTGAAGATATGTGGAATATGGAAGCCCTGCTTTACAGAGATTGACTTTGAGCATGTGAATGCATCAAATCATAAGTTTAACCCATCTTGTGCTTCCTTTATTTCACTTAAAATTAAAATACAGTTAAAATATATATTCAGAACTGTATCCTTAGGTTGCCTCAAATTGAAACAAAAGTTTTTAACACATGCATATGCCAAAACACATGTAATGGGTTGGGGACTTAACTATCCACCATCTGGTATAAAAACCCTGTGAGTTCATAGGGTCTGATTCTAGATGGTAAATTATCATCAATATACCACATTATCTCTCACGCAAACAATTTTTGTGACCCAATTTGTTGCCTGGTATAATTATGAGTATCTATTTGTTCAGAAAATAGAGGAGGAAATAACTTACTCTTTCTTGAAGTGTGTAATGATTTCACAAGGAGAGTAATATTTATGTTGAGCTGTATAAGTCAGGGTTGATAGTCCCACAGTGACCAAGTGCAGTCCGGAGAACCAGAGGACCCAGCTGCTGCTCAGTTCAAGAAGATGGAACCTCACAAGAGGAACCAGTGCTGTAGTCTCAGCCTGAGGCCGAAGGGTTGGAAGCCCCGTGGAGAGTCAATGGGACAAGTGTGGATTCAGAGGCTGAGGAATCCAGAGTCCGACATCCATGGGCTACAGTAGTCTGTTGTCCTATGCAGTCACAAGTATCCCTTCTCTTCCACTCTTTTGTTCTATCCAGGCTCCCAGCCCACTGAGTGGTGCCGCACATACGTAAGGTGGTTCTTTCTCACTTCGTTTGCTAATCCACGTGGCAATCTTGTCTTGAAACACCCTCAAAGATGCACTCAGATGTGTGTTTTACTAATTTGCTGGCATCTCTCAATTGAGTTAAGTTAAAACCAAGATTAAGCATCAAAGGGCCTTGAAGAATGTGTCAAACTGAACGGCAAGGGGCAGCATATGAGTATGAGAATAAATAGTTTATTCAAGGCAATTTGAGGCAATAGAAGTTTGAGGGAAGCAAACTTCTCTTTTCGTGGGATTTATACTTCTGAAATGACATCTGAGGGGTCAGAGGCTTTATAGATATTAAAATAACAAAAAGGATGATTACAGCAAACCAGTTGTTATTAATTGCATTGAGTGTCAAGAGCAGCACAAGACATTGAATGTTAGTCCTCACTTATGTTCTTCATTCCAGGTAAGTGTCACGATAATAAGGCAAAAAGGCTTTTACTGAGGTTATTTATTACCTTATGGCATCACAGTGTCTCAGAAACTTGCTATATTCCAGGTTATAATGACTAAGGTGACTACAGTCTTGTGCCTCATGATTCACAGACTAAAGAATTTTGTGGCTTTATTTCAGTTTGTATGTGTGTGCATGTATGTGTACATGTGACATTTAAAATGCTCTCTCAGGATCATAGGAATAATCAGGCATATTAGAAGTAAAGAACATTCCAAACAGGAAGAATAGTAGTAAGTCTAGTCATTTAAGAAAAAGCACAGGGACTGGAGCAGTGGCTCAGTGGTTAAGTGCTTGCCTGGTATGCGCAAGGACGTGTGTTCAAACCCCCAGCACCATGTACACAACAAAGTTTTGGAGCAATGAAAGCCACATGAAAAACTAAAAAAAATTGATTTTCTCTCTCTCTCTCTCTGTCTCTCTCTCTCTCTCTCTCCCCCCCCCTAAAAAAAAAAAAAGTAAAGAAAAGAAAAAGCCTAAAAGTTGAAGTCACATAAGATGTGGGAACTAAACAAGTTGGTGGAGAAATGAAGTAAACAGCTTCAAGCTTATTTAAGGTCAGGATAAGAAGGTTATTATTGCCTTTACAAAAATTCATTTTGTAAGCATAAAGACCTGGGCAACATTTTGAAGCAGAGTACTGACACGGATTGATGGGTTTTAATAATTAGATTATAAATTGATATTATGGCATTTGTTCCAAATAGGAATTGACTGATAGCAGAGCCAGTTGTGCAGCGATGGTACTGGTCTAAGATTTTTTGTTCAGTAGAAAATGAAACCATGGATTTTTTTCTGGGAAGGTTTGGAAGACTTCTCTTACATATGTGACTTACTAGCATTAGTTTTACTTTGAAATCATATTTGTAAATTTTAAAATGCTGCACATATCTAAATTTAAAAAAAACTTAACATTTAACAAAACATTTATCATACTCTGATGATTTTAGTGCATTTTCATGCTTTTTTCAAGTCTTGTAATTTTTTTTGTGCCCAATGTTACTTACATTACTGAGATAATTCTATGAGGTTTATTAATGAACTCTATTATAATCCCAAAAATGATTATTTAAAAATTACTGTATGTCTCCTCTAACAAAATTTTACAGATACCCAAAAGCTAAAGCAATTTGTTTGTGTTTTGCTTCCTTTATCTGACTCTTCCTCAAAAACTGGATAAACTGTAAATTACTAGAACAATATCCAAGAGGCAGTACTCATAAGAGAAAAAAAGAAAGTACATAAACAAGGATCACAACAAAAGATAATTTAATTAATATAAAATTGGAAGCCAAAAAGGTAAAATGTCATGGGCCTTGGAAAACAGTAACTCTTGTTTTGATGATTATTATTACTGATGTATACAATGTCTTTATTTTTTCCTCTATTGTCTTGCTTATGCCATACAAAATTCTTGCTATAATGAGTTATGAAACAGCCTATTCTCATGCATGGAATTATTTGTCCATGTCAAATATCATTTGAAGGTTTTGACTTGATTTGACAAGTCAGGTCCATCAAAACAATCAAATAAGTCTCTATACCAATCTAGTCTAATTATACTGTCAAAACTTAGATGTTTTAAAATGGTAAAGCATATCAGTTGTTCACTGCCAAAAGTTTCAGGTACTTAGCTGCCCTCTTGCATTTAAAATGCTGTTCACTTTACTGAATATGTAAAGGAATAGTTGGATTAAATTTTGAGCAAAGCAATTTATTTCCTTACTTAATGTAAGACTAGTACTAATGATTCTTGTAACAATTGTCATAAAGATGATTCATATTTTTCTATGTGGCTTTATAAATGCACCATCTAGCATAAGATAGAAGATTCTAGTTTAATTGCTAACATTTATCTTTTTGGGTCTCATTTTCCCCCTGGAGTAACATTTCTAGAAATGATAAAAAATAAATCATTACTTAAAAGATTGGCTTTAAAAATGGAATTCAAGGTTATTACATAAATGTTTTATGGGGAGGGTAGTGCTAGAAGTATCCTAGTTTATACAAGAGTTTGTCTATTAGGCCATAGGTAGAATTGAAAAGTTTACTGTTGGGGCTAGAGTGGTGGCTCAGCAATTACGGTGCTTGTCTGGCATATGTGAAATGCGGATTTGAACCCCAGCACCACGTACACAGCGAAGTGGTGGAGCAACAAAAGCCACGTGAACAACTAAATAAAAATTGATTCTCTCTCCCTCTCTCCCCCACCCTCTGTCCCTCTCTCTTAAAAAAAAAAAAAGGAAAAAAAAAAAAGAAAAATTTACTGTTATATCATCTTTTGGAGGTCAAAGCTTTGGTTAAATAAGCAATTGTAATTTGTTGTGTTTTCAGTGTAAGGTGAGTAGAAATTTGCTTTAACATTACACTTTTAAACAATACATTATATAAGTAACTTTTTTGTTCATTCTTCTTTTCTTGCCTTCTGTCTCCTCTTCCAACCTCTGTTACATACTCCTTGGTTCTTTTTCTTTTGTTAATCTCCAGTAATAAAGATTACAGTATGTCTATAAAATGTGCAAACAGGAACAAATACATTGCTGTTCAATGACAACATCAAGGCAAACCCAGCTATTTAGGATCAAGTCCAAAAAATCCTCATTAGGTTAAGGGAATCTTACAGGAAAGAGATCATGTTCCAGCGAGCAGAGAGGTTCTCTTAGATGATGACTCAAGTAAGGAAATACTCAACAAATTACAGTTCTAGGTGGCTTTTTAAGCATGCTCTCATAAGGGAGAAAGTGTATGATGCAGAAAAGAGACATGAGAGGAGAAAGAAGAAGGAAGAACAAACTGTGGCTTCAGTTGTCAAAGAAAGAGGGTGAACTCATGATAAGAGTAACCAAGTCACTTCAGATTCAACAGTGGACATTAGCTGGACCATAGTGGGCCTGACCAAATAGAATGTCAAAAACATATCAATGTAATTAGACCATGATCTCTTTCTGTTTCATTGAGAGGAGAAATATCATGGAATGAAAATGGTGTCTAAAGTGGGTTATTTCAGAGAGCTAAACCCAGGCTTGGGTGAAGGGTAGTTAAACTCATGTATTGGACCCACAAAAGGCATAGCAGCACATAATCTAGGGGAACCATAGACATGTGGTGGGCCAGGAAAGGAGAGGGAGGGAAGATAGGGAGGGATCTAAAGAGACAATCAACAATGTGGTATACCCTTTACCCCCCTGAGAAGTCATATAATATGTATGCAATCATTTAATTTTGGAAAATTCACAAACATATATATATATAAAATTGGGGGGATAATATAGAAGAACACATATATATTTATACATATATGTATAAGTTTGTGAATTTAATATAATTGACTATATATAGTCAATTATATTGTTAGGGGCATAATATTATAAGAATAAAGAGATGGTATGGGTAATATGGGGGTAACTGATTTATGATCAAATGAATATCATATTAATACTTAATGCACATTTATAATTGTAAAACAACTCAGTTCTTAATAAAAATAAAGAAAAAAAAAGATGTACTATGGAATCAGACTCCTGGATTCAAAATTCTAGCTTCACTATTTATAGACTATATGGTTTAGGCAAATTGTTTTAACTCTTTCTACCCCAGTGTTATTTTCTTTCAAATGGAAAAAATAATGATGTACATATGATAGGGTTGTTGTAAGAATTATTTAAAATAATATATTTAAAGTGCTGAGAATAATACTTGGCCAATAGCAAATGATTGTTAAATATGTATGTAAAAGTGAAGTCTGTATGCATGAATAGCCATGACAGAAATGATAAATGTTACCACTTCAGGTGAAAAAAGCTAAATGTGAGGTAGAGTGAGTTTGAACTAGAAATGTGGATTGTGATATGTAAAGGAAGGAGCGGATGAAGAATTTGCTTTCTCTGCTTTTATAAGCCCAATTCAATTCTTGCCCAAACATGCCAGATGAGTCTGGATGCTACATTAGTACAGTCAGATAAATAATTAAAAGATTCTAAAATTCCAAATTCCTACTTGGAGGGGTAAGGGTTTTTAAGACCCAGACAGTAAAATAAGACCCAATTTCTCTTTGCAAGAGTCTTGAGAATATTCAGAGCTAGAAACCTTGGGACTTCCGCACTAAACACCGTGGTAGTCCACACATTTCCACAAAGTCCAAACAGTTCAAGTACAGTGGTTGAAAGGATTTGGAACTGATTCGGAGGTGCTGAATGCATTTATCTCATTAATGATCATCTGGCTCTTGCAATTTTGTAGTTTCTGTGAGTAGCATCTGTGACTTTGGGACAGTTGACAGTCTCTTTTTATCCATGATGTACTCCATACAGAGAATCCTAAAACATGAGAAGATATTTCTAAAAATTGGAAAATGCTGCAGGTTAAGAAATGGTTAATTGTCCTGCTGAGAGACTGATTCGTAGTCTCCATTATTTCAGGAGGAGAGTTCTATTTATGATAAAAATGTGAATTTCTCTCTGTGTCACTTCGTGCAGTCTGTGGGGAGTAACACAGGATTATTTTTTACAGTATGTTTTCTAATGATTTGTCCAAACTAATTTTGTATTCCAGAGTCACATATTGCTCTTGGGTTTTTCTCCCTACATTTCCCCCCAGTGGATTATTTATACTTTTAACAAAATGATGAATGGTTCTTTGTATATTCTAAATGTTTTTATTTCCTCTGGAGAATCTGAGTGAAACAGGTACATGCTTGCCAAAGAATCCTAATATGGTTACCTTTTCCTTTGAAATTGACTTTATCTTTGATTCTGAGAATTCTCTACAAATTGAATGCTGTATATTAAAAAGCTACAATATTTCATATTTTTAATAGCAGACATAAAATTGTAGAAACAAGTGAAAATGGAAAAGGGATTCTGTGTTTCTTGAAGAGAAGAGTACTTCATAAGACAAAATAAATCCATTTAGGGATTTAAAAAATGCTTTGTCTACATGTTACTATGAAACTTTTAAAGATACAAAGTTATTTCTCTGAGATTCTCTCATTTCCTTCTCTGCTGTCTTTCTCTTCAATTGTTGTACTTTGGCATTTAAACTTTTGATTACAGTTTTGACTTAAAAATGTTGTTTGTTTCTTTTTAATGTTTTAATTAGTACCTTATAATCATACATAACAATGGGGTTCATTGTGACATATTCATATGTGCCCATAATATAATCTGCTCCATTTCATTCCTTAGTACTTCTTCTTTTCCTCCTCTCCTCCCTCTCCTTGATCCCCCTTCTGTACTCTACTGATATCCATAGTTTGTTTCTATACAGTAATATATAATATTTTATTTAATATTTTAATGTGAATATAGTTGATTTTGGAAAGGAAAGAATAAGGTAAAGTGAAGATACAGGGCAACTAAGTCACAAAATTATCTACTGAATTGCTTAATTTTTCCCTGTATAGTAAGAATATTATAAAAAAATATAGTAAAATTTTTGGAATTTCTCAAATTGGAATGATGGCAAACTTCTTTTGGAGATATTTTTAAATGTAGCTATGAGCACACATATAAGTAATTATACAAAAGGTAGTATGCATAGAAATACATATAAGTTGAGCTGTCATCAGTCCTGTTGAGAACTGTTTATAAGGTGAAATCAGTAAAGTACAGAATTTTAAGTTTTTTAAAAATTTAAGCTGTAATTAAGGCATTGTAACATGATTTGGCATGGTTCTGATTCTCCTGGGATTTGTAATTTAGTTGAAGAGTAAAGCAGTAGATACCATGAGGATACAAGCTTATTTGTGGGGGCTGGAGTGGTGGCTCAGAGGTTATGGCACTTGCCTGGCATGCATGAGGGTGTGGGTTCAAACCCTGGCACCACATACACAGGAAAGCATTGGAGCAATTAAAGACACATGAAAAACTAAATGAAACCGATTCTTTAAAAAGAAAAACAAGCTTATTTGTGAGTGGCACAGAATAAAGAAATTATTCTTTATTTATAATAGGTCACCAGAATAAAGAAATTCTTGAGTCCTTGTAGGATAGGGGGAAGATGTGCATATATATAGTTCTCTGAACAAAAGAATCACATGTTCCATTAGTTTCTCCCCAATCTCTGGAGCCACATTGCTCTCATTGTTTAGGGAGCTGTTGGAATAGTCAAGGATGGACTCTCAGAGAAAGCAAGATAAGCCTGGAACCAAAGCTCCTGTTTAAAAAAAAAAAAAAAAGATGCAGAGTGGAGTGGAGACTACAAAGACAAGGCAGAGCATTCTATGAGAGGCGCAGGAGCACACTAAGACTAAATGATAGAAGACAGAGAGTATTAAGTAAATTTATTCAGAAAATTTTGGGTAACCACCAAGCTGAATTAGACCTGACAGGTTGGACTGAATTGTAGTAGGCTTTGGATTCCAATTAAGCCTTTATCGGTATAACAAGCACTTTGTTTTTCAAAGCTGAAATTGTGGTGTGTAAATTAGATTGGAAAATGGAAAGAGATGCAATTGAAGCTATTTATTATTTTCATTTTATACAGCACATATAAAGTGCATGTAACACTGCATCATCTGGAAGAAAAAGGAGAAATAAGGATTACAGAAAATGGTAAGAAAAAGATTGGAGGCTTTCAACTAGACTTGTGGTTACAGAAACTATCAATTCCTTCATTCACTCCAACAAAACACCTATTCTGTGATCCAGGTACACTTCTAGGTGCTTGAAATGTATCAGTGAGCAAAGCAAAGTTCCAGCTTGTGAGGTGTTTCCCTGCTAGTAGATGAAACAGGAATCCTTGGTGAGTGGTACAATTTTGGCAGCCCAAGTGCTAATTGTGAAAGGGAAAACTTTTATGAAGTGGTAGAGCTATTTCTAAACTTCTGCAGCAAAACAATAGGCAAGAAATTTGCTTGTTGGAGTTTGAAAGAGATGATATTATCTGTCATTAATATCCCATTTAAACTAATGAATAAAGTAACTCAAGAATATTTATACTTATAATTATTTCAGAATGATTTTATACTTCATCAATTTGAATGTTCTGTAGTGATCTGATAGACAAAGGAGAGAGAGAGAGAGAGAGATATGAAAAAATTGGAAAAGCTTTGGACATCTAGGTCGCATATTGGATTGATTATGCATTAAGCTTTATATAAAACAAAAGACTTCAATATATGTATATGGCAGTTTTCAGTCATGTTTTTAATGCGAGATTTAATTGTGAGAATGTGATTTCCTCTAACATTTATGTCCATGAAGCTGATGAGACAGTGAGAAAGGATTAAAAGTATATGCTACAATTTACACAGGACACTATTTCTCTAACGTTGGAAAGTTTCTCTTCTTGGTGCTTATGTGTGATTCAAAAATTCAATGAACAAATATTTATTGAATAGTCTATATTAAAGTGACTGTAAAAGAAAATGAGAATAACTTTTTAACAGAATAAACAGAATCCATTTCCAAGAGATTTACCATCCAAGCAGGGAAACAAGCATGCTAAGGAAAAAAGCCAAACCAAAGCTACAATTAAATATGTTTAAAAGAAGCAAGGTGTCAAATTCTGCCTGGGACTATCTAGCAAACTAAGCAGAAAAATGAATTTCAAGATAAGTTCAGAAGACAGTTCAGGTTGGAAAGGTCACTTCAGGCAGAGGCAATGTATAAGCAAATAAATACACTGAAGGGGGAATTAAAGGAGAGAATGCTAAGCAAATTGCAAAGTGAAGGGAGGGCTGCTGGTGGAGCTGTCAAAAGACATGACCCTGGCATGTGGCCAAGAGAGCTCATGGAAAGCCTTGCACATTAGCCCATGTTACAATGTTCTACAATGGAATCTTTCGAGCTCTGAAATGTTAGAGGAAATAATGCTATCATTACATTCCCCAAGCATAATATGTCATATAATGACACAAATCTGTGAAGAGATGTGAAATAAGATGGTTTGGTGTAACACAAAGCAGTGGTCAATTTTGAAGGATGAATCTAGGTTTCCTAGGGTAAAGGAGAGTAACAGTGTAAATAGATACAGGCTTAACGAGCGTCCAGAAGACAATCCTCATCTAGTCAGAGTGTAGAGTCACAAAAGGAAAAACATAAATTGATTAATTTATCCAATAAATACTTATTAGCTGCCCATAATGTATCATGTGGAGATGAGTCCTGCTTCTGTGGAGTTTATAAGGTACCACAAAACTCACAATCTTTGATTCTGAGGGATGAGAGCAATAGAATCAGCTGGTCATATTGTGGCTACTTCCTGCCTCCCAGGTAGAGTGAATGAATTATATTGCTGATCTTCAAAGAGTGGGGAGGTTAATGGACAATTATATTTTTTAAGTTGCTTATAAGTGCTTCTTCTGTGAAGTGAATGTTAGTCTGTTTATAAGACATGCCACAAAGTGGTCTGCTGGGAGCTCTTTAAACCGGTGCTACAGACTTGAGGTTGTGAAACGAAACATGTAAGTCAGTACTTTCAGTGTACTATGATGAAAATAGGGGAGGATAAAATGGATGAGCCCAGTGAAGGGGTAGCTTTACCAACAAAGACAGGCAGAGTTGTTTTGTGGCCTATAAGCATTCACTGATTTTGTTCACAATTTGCCCAGGGACTTGGAACATCAGGAGAATTTGGCTTCTTCCCCAACTTAAGGGGTGAAGCTTGATTTGTCCAGGCCAATTATGGTAACTTTGTACCCCTGCCAAATGATTCATTCTGGCATGGGCATTGACAGAATTTTGGCAAGTGAGATATGAAGGAAGATCAGTTGGATAACTTCTGGGACATTTCAAGCCATTCTTATTTGGGGATACAAGGAGAAGAATTTGCCCTCTCTCCATTCTGGCTTTTGGATGTTGTTTTAGAAAGATGTGGAATTTAAAGATACTGCAGCCATCTTGCTGTCCCTGAGGATGAATGTCTACATTCTGATGATGGTAGCAAGGAAGAGATGGAAAGAACTAGAGTTATTGAAGATACAAGAGACTTATAAATTAACCTTAATCATTAATTTAATTAATCAATTAATCATTCCTACCTTGTTCCAGCTTCAAACTCGTATATAATGTAGGAAATGTCCTTGCTGAAGTCATTTTGTTTTAATTATTTTTCTTTTTCTTGAAGCCAAAGGTATTTTTAGGGAGGAGCTCATTTCCTGTATCCTTTTAGATTCTATTTATGGAATTTTGCAAATTAAATTGACATGACAGCTTAATAGAAGATATATATTTTTTTCTTTTCAAAAACCATTCTTTGAGGTATGATTGACATTCAAAAAGCTGTATATATTTAACATATATGACTTGAGTTTGGAGAAAAGCATATATTCATGAATCTATCACTATAATCTGTCATAAACCTGTCCATAACGTATAAAATTTTCTTTTGACTTCTTATATATTATTATAATTATTTTGTATGATAAGAACACTTAATATAAGATCTACTCTCTTAGAATATTTTTAAGTATACAATACCTTAGTTTTAACTCTACGCACTGTATTCTGAATTTGCATTCTAGGACTTACGTGTGTGATGTAACTAAAACTTTGTGCTCTTCAATTAATGCAAGCCCATTTTCTCTTTTCCCAGATCCTGGCAACCTCTATTGCACTCACTGGTTCTATGAATTTGACTGTATATTAGCTTCATCATGTAAGGGGGTTTGTGTAGCATTTATCCTTATCTTATTTCACTAGAATGTTCTCTGGGTTTATTCATAATGTCAAAAGTGGTTGGAGTACTTTTCTAAAACTGAGAAATACTGCATTGTATGCCTATGTAACATTCTCTTTATCCATTTATCCACTGATAACATTTAAGTTGCTTCTATACCTTGGGCATTGTGAATAATACTTCTAATTTAGCAGGTTCCTGATTTCAGTTTGTTCGATAGGTACCCAGAAGTAAGATTACTAGATCATATGGTAGTTCTACATTTAATTTTTGAGGAACTACCATACTATTTTCATAGTGGCAACACCAATTTAAATTCCAGTGTTCCTGTTTCTCCATATTCTTGTTAGCACTTGCTATTTTATGCAGATGTAATATTCATGCTAACACCTCAGAGGTAATGATTTATTTTGTTTTTAATAAGAATTTCCCTGATAGTGACATTTTGACCATTTGTATGTCTTCGATGAAGAAATATCTATTCAAATCTTTTGCTCATTTTAATATAGTAATTTGGTTTTTGCTATTGAGTTGTAGGAGTTGTTTATATATTTTAATAACCCTTTATAATATATGGAGTTTGCAAACATTTTGTTCCACTCTGCAAATTGCCTTTTTGTTTGATTAGTTCTTTTGCTGCACGGAACTGTATTAGCTTGAAGTAGCCACATTTCTGTTTTTGCTTTTGTTGCCAACATCTTTGGTGTTATACCCAAGAATTATTGCCAAGATCAGTGGCAAGGTGCTTATGTTTTCTCCTAGAAGTATTATCATTTTGAGTCTTAGTTTTGCATTTTTAATCCATTTTGAGTTGGTTTTTCATGTGTGGCATAATGTTAGAATTCCATTTCATTATTTGCATGTGGATATCCAGTTTTTCTACAACCATTGTTTGAAGGAACTGTCCTTTCCCTTTTATATATTCTTAGCATCCTTGACAAAGATCAGTTGAGCATGTTAGTGTGGATCGATATGTTTGTTCTGTTTCATTGGTCTATGATCCTTTTTTTTTCTTTTTTTTTTTTTGGTACAAAATATTGAACCCAGGGGTACTATATCACTAAGTTATATCTCCAACCCTTTTTACTTTTTATTTTGAGACAGGTTTTGCTAAGTTGTTTAGGGCTTTGTTAAATTGCTGAAAGTGGTCTTGAACTTGAAGTCCTTCCTCAACTCCCTGAGTCACTGGAATTACAGGCATGTGCCATCACACCCAATTTATGTATCCACTTTTACGAGAGTACCACACTTATTTTGATTACTTAGCTTCATAATATATTTTGAAATCAGAAGTGTGATGCTTCCATCTTTGTTCTGCTGTTTCAAAATTGTTTTGGCTATTTGGTTTTTTTGTGTGGTTCCATATGATTTTTAGATTCACTTTTTCTGTTTCTTTAAAGAACGATCTAAAGAGTGGCATTGGGTTTTTGATAATGATCTCACTAATATGTAAAATCATTTGGGTTGCATGGACATTTCAACAGTATTAAGCAAACCCAAGAACATGGAAAACTGAACATTTTTCCTGCTTTGAGCATCAAATAACTTTCTATTTATTTGATCTGCTTTAGTACATCAGTGTTTTATCATTCTTAATATACAAATTTTTCACTTCCTTAGTTTAGTTATTTTATTAGATGATGTATTTTTAAGTTTTCCTTTCAGATAATTTGTTGTTAGTGTATAGAAATGCAACTGATTTTTAAACATTGATTGTGTGTTTTGCAAGTTTGCTAAATTCATTTATTTGTTGTGTGTGAGTGTGTGTTTGTGTGTAGTCACTATGATTTTCTATGTATAAAATCATGTCATCTGCAAACATATAATGTTTTCTGTCTTTCTAATTTAGATGCATTTCATTTCCTTTTCTGGCTTCATCGCTGTGTTCATGACTTCCAAAACTGTGTTGAATAGAAGAAAATGAACAAGAATCCTTGCCTTGTTCTATATCTTAGATGAAAAGCTGGCAACTTTCATCACTGAGTGTTTTTAAGCTATGGGTGTTTCTTATATGGTTTTTGTTTTTCTTATGTTGTAATTTTCCTATATAATTTGTTGAGAGTTTTTATCATGAGAGTGTGTTGAATTTTTTATTATTATTTTTTATTAGATGGATATAGAGCTACAATTGAGGGGGAAACATTATCAAACATTCAAGAACAAATGTATATATACTTAATTATCCAGGCCTAATGCCATGTCATGGATGCCCAGCTTGGGTTCCCCATGTTGCTGTTTCCCCCAGAAATACCCCTGAGTTAAATGAATATCTTGTGGAGGTCAGAGATCTCCTTCTGAGATGATTCTCCCATATTCCCACCCTCCAGTCTCCTAAGTGTTCTTCCTAAGCCCTCCCCCCACCCTGTCCCCCACCCTACACCTCCAAGTATCGTCGTAGGGAGTCATCTCCCTGTTGCGTTGAGAATGATACAATTTGAAGTTATTATTAGCTTAGCCATCTGACATACTGTATCCAGATGTATTCTGCACCTATTGGGATGATCATGTGATTTTTATCCTTTTTATTAAAGTGTAACTCTTGATTGATTGATGTGTGTTGAAGCATCCTTGTATCCCAAAGATGCATCCTGCTTAGTCATGTTGTGTGATCTTTTAATGTGCTGTTGAATTGAGTTTTCTAAAAATGTATTGAGGATTTTTTGCATGTATCATCCTTGGGGATATTGGTTTGTAGTTTTCCTTTTTTTGTGTTCTCTTTTTCTGTCTTTGGTACCAGCCTGATGCTGGCCTCATGAAAAGAATATAAAGTATTCCTTCTATTTTTAGTTTGTTTGATTTTTATTGATTTATTTTTAAGAGATAGAGGGATAGATAGAGAGAGAATCAATTTTATTTAGTTTTCATGTGACTTTTGTTGCTCTGACAGTTCTTTGTGTACGTGGTGCTGGGTTCAAACTCATGTCCTTGCATATGCCAGGCAAGCACCACAAGTGCCGTAACTGCTGAGCCACCACTCCAGTCCTATATTTTAGTTTAAGAAGAGCTAATATTAATTCTTCTTTAGATGTTTAATGTGGCTGTGAAGCCGTGTTATCCTGGGCTTTTCTTTGTTGGAAGGTCTTTGATTACTGATTCAATCTCTTATTTATTGTTTGTACACTTAGGATTTCGATCTCTTCTTGATTCAGTCTTGATAGGGTGTCTCTTTCTATGAATTTGTCTCTTCTAGGCTGCCCCATTGTTGGTAAATAATAGTTCATACTAATCCATTATGATCTTTTATAAATGTGGCATCAATTTCAACATCTATTCTTTCATTTCTGACTTTATTTACTTGAATCTTCTCTTTCTTCTCTCTCTCTCTCTTTGTTTTTTCTTTTGAGACAGGTCTCACTAAGTTGCTTAGGTCCTCTTTAATTTCCTGAAGGCTGGTCTTGAAATTTGATCCTCCTTTCTCAGTCCCCTCAGTTACTGGAATTATAGATGTGTGCCACCATGCCTGGTTGAATCTTGCATTTCTTAGTGTAGCGAAGCGGTGTCTCTCAGTTTCCTTGAATTTTTTTATATTCTCTATTTTATTTATTTCTGCTGCAATCTTTATTATTTTCTTTCTTTTACTTACTTTGGACCTATTTTCTTACTCTTCTAGTTCTTTGAGGTATAATGCTAGTTTATTTGAAATCATCCTTTTGCTTTAATTCAGGCAATTGATCTCCATTTTTTATCACTTGATTCCTTTGTGCTTTGTTACATCCCTTAAATTTTGATATGTTGTGCTTTCATTTCAATTTTTTTACCAAATATTCTAACCTACAGTTTGATTTTTTCTTTGATTCAATGTTTTTTTGAGAGTCTGCTCTGTAATTTTCATGTATTGGTGAACTTTTCATTCTCTTTTTTTTTTTATTGATTTCTAGTTTTATTCTTTTGTGGTCAGAAGAGATTATTAGAATAATATCAGCATTATTTTGTGACATAGTATGTGAACTATGTTGGAGAATGGTCCATGTGTGCCTGAGAAGATTGCATATTCTGCTGTGATTTGAATGTTCTGTATATCTGTTAGGTATTTCAATTTACAGTGTTGCTTAAAGCTACAGTTTCCTTGTTGATTTTCTATCTGAATGATCTGCTTCACATTCTAAATGGGTTATGGAAATCACAATTATTGTATTGCTGCCTATTTCTCCTTTCTGATCCATCAATATTTGCTTTACATATAAAAGTGCTCTGGTGCTGCTTGCATGTATATGTCTATATATATTCTTGTTAAAAAATTGACCCATTTACAATTATGTAATGTACTTCTTTGTATATTGTGACAGTTTTTGAATTAAGCTCTATTTTGTTTGATAGGAGAGTAGTAACCCATGCTCTTTTTTTGTTACTATTTGCATGGAATATCTTTTTGTATTCATTTACTTTCAGTATATATTTACCCTTAAATATAAATTCGATCTCTTATAAATTGCATATATTTGTATTCATTTTTTAAAAAATCCATCCAAACCATATCCTTTAATTGCTAAGTTTAATCCACTTATATTTCAAGCAATTTTTTGTATTTCAGGAATTATTATTCCATTTTGTTGTTTTTCCGTATGCTTTACAGTTCTTTTGTTCCCCTCTCTCTTTTTTAGTGTTCTGTTGATATTTTTGTAATGATGTACTTCAATTCTTTTCTCTTTATTTTTTGTATCTGCTATAGATTTTGTCTTTCTGCTTAAAGTTTTGCATAAAACTTCCTGCTTTGAGAAAATGACAACTCCAATTTAATACAAAAATTGCACTTTTACTGCCTCCCATTTTATTTTATTAATGATAGAATTTTCTTTGTTTTAGAGTATATATCCACCAAACAATTTTAGTGGTTGTTTTATCCTGCCTACTTTTGTAAATTCTATGCTAGAGTTAAAAACAATTTATGTATCTGCATTACCATATTACACTATTCCGTAATTGTGTAATTTCATACCTTTTTGACTGAGATTTATTCCTTCATATAATTTGATGTTGTTTTTTAGTGTGTTTTCATTTCACATTGAAGAACTCCCTTTATCATTTCTTGTGTGGCGGATCTAGTAGTAATGAACTAACTTAGTTTTTGTATGACTGTGGGAATATATTTATTTCACCTTCATTTTTAGGACAGATTTTCTAGGCCCAGTTTTTTGGCTTTGCAGACATTGCCTTTCATCACTATGAATACTATCCCATCCTTTCATAGCCTGCAAGATTTCTGCTGAAACACCTGCTCATAGCTTCATGGAAGACTCTTCTGTGTTGGGATAACTCTCATTTCTCTTGCTGCTTTCAGAATTCTCATTGACTTTTGATAATTTAGTTATGATGTATCTCAGGATATACCTTTTAGGTTCTACCTACTTGGAGTCCTGTAGTTTTCCTAAATCTGAATGGTCATTTACTTCTCCAGATTTGGGGAAATTTCATCCATTCATTGTTTCTTTAAGTAAGGTTTTTATCCCTTTTACTCTTTCTCTTGTTTCTAGGAGTCTTATAATGTTAATATTGGTTCACTTAGTGGTGTCCAAAATGTCCCAGAAGCTTTCTTCACTAATTTTTTCATTGATTATTCTTTTGGTTCCTCTGGATAACTTCTAATGATCTGTCTTCAACCTCATGGATTAATTCTTCTACTTTTCTACTTGGTAGAGTGTGTTGCTGAAACTCTGTTGAACTTTTTATTTCAATTATTGTTCAGCACCAAAATTTTTTCCTTTCTCTTTTTCTTTCATGACTTGTATCTCATTATGGAACTTTTTTTCTTTTTTTAAAGAGAGACAGAGAGACAGAGAGAATCTGTTTTTATTTAGTTTTTTTGATGTGTTTTTCTTTGCTCCGAGACTTCGTTGTGTACCTGGTGCTGGGGTTTCAACCTGAGTACTCGCACATGCCTGGCAAGTGCCATAACCACTGAGCCACTACTCCAGCCCCTCATTGTGGAAATTTTTAGTTCTTGCATTATTTTCCTCTTGTGTTTAGCTGCTTATCCGTGTTCCTTTGCAGCATAAAAGGCTTTTATATTTTGAATTCTTTGTGAGGCAAATTTCTATTTCCTTTGAGCTAGTTACTAGAACTATTTTGATCTGTTAGTGTCATGTTTCCCCGAGTATTTGTGATCCAGTTGCCTTGTGTGCATATTCATGCACTTGGGAAAAAAAACCTCATTTCTTCTAGTCTTTATGGACTGGCTTTGTCATAGAAAGACCTTCACTAGTCAGACTAGTCAGAGATTCTGGGTGAGCTGTTGCCCTGATACGTGGCTTTCAAGGAACATTTTAGGTGCTCATTTTCACTGGGGTGGGTCTGGTCCTATGGTCCATGATATATTCGAATACTCACTTTACTTTTCCTTTCTTCCAAAGGAGAATTTTTGGACCAATGGAATGAATGTCTTTCAGTGATTCACTTAGTGGGTTTTGGGTAATGGTGATGTCTGTAAACAAAACCAAAACCAATCTTTCAACTTGTTTATTGTCTTCCTCATTTTTTTGCTTTATGTGTGTTCTATTGCTTCTTAACTGAACTTTGAAATTTTTTAATTCATTTTTTACTTTTTGTGTTATTGGGAATTAAGCCTAAATCCAGAACATGCTAGGAAAGGGCTATACCACTGAGGTACACCCCAAGGCCTTACCTGAATTTTGGAACTATCATCATTAGAGGTATTTATTAATTTATTTATTTTAGAAGATGGCCAAATCAGTGTTTCTGTGAAGGGATGGGTGCTAGAGACCCCTTTTTTACTACACTGCTGATATTACATCCTCATATGTTGTTTTATTGATGTTAATATATTTATGTGTATGGAGCCTTGTAAATAAGAAGCAATAACCCAAAGAAGTACATAGACCAATGAGAACGTATGCCACTTTAATAAGGGGCAATAAATTGTGAAAAGAAATAATTAAATAATGAAAGAGGGGGTTTGGGTCCTAAGACCAGTAAATTGTAGGAATCTATCCAAGAAATTTGTAATATATAAATAGACAATGGCTTTTCAGTATATTCATTATGCAGATAAGAGTTATTTTTCACTTTCTGGTACAGGATAGATAAACTCCTTTGTAAATGAAGATTTCTATCACTTTTGCAAGGAGAAATTTGTACCCCAATTTTAGACAGAAAGAGAAAGGAGTGAATTCTTTCTGCTGCTTTGCAGTAGTCTTCAGCTCAAAATAATACTTATGCTAAAGTGGACTATTTTGCAGTGGCATGTTCTGATCCCTTTCAGCATCCTGACTGGCACAGCAATTATCTCGCTCTCATATTCTCAGGTTGGCTTGAGCTTTTTGATCAGGACTGTGGGTGAGTGCATTTTGTATAACTCTAGGAGACAAAGCAAATGGGGGATTGCTTTCATGTTAGGCATATTACAAATTATAATTTTAATTCTGTAGTAAAATCTTAAGCATTATTATAATAAAATCGAGATGAGGGCTGACTGTAGCTAATGATTAAAACACATGCTTAGGGTGTGCAAAGCCCTGGGTTTAGTCTACAACATGAATAACAGCGATGATGATGATGATGATGACGACGACGACAATGATAACAATAATAATAATAATAATAAAGTTGAAGTTTGTTAATGAGTTTAAAATTTTTAAAAATGGAAGAATTCAAAAAATCCTCATGCAGCTTTTTAAACTGAGATAAAATAGTTTCCAATTAAGGGACTTTTCTTATTTTTATTACTTCTAAGATTAAAGCACAAAGAACTAAAGCAAGTGATCAGAAATAAGCAATGGATTGGGCAGACAGATATTTTTTAGGTATAAAAATAAATGTGGTTCTGTCAGGAATTTAAAGGGCGTGAATGACCCTTAGCTTTTCCTTAAAGTAGACATATAAGGGAGACAAAGTTTAACCCTTATAAATGAAGACTGGTAGTAAAAAAATTCATAAATTTGAATCATATGTCCTATAGTCTTTTTACATCACTGTTGATTCATTTGTATAGGAATTTAAATGACATTTAAGAATCTCTTGGTTTTTTGAAATTGAATTTCAGTGAAACTAGGCTGTTATTTTGTAAAGTATCTGACTTAGCCTTCTTTCTTTAGGAAGATATTTTAATTAGTGTATTTGAAGGTTAAGAGGATATCATTTTTCTTTCTTAGTAGAGATTTTCTTCACAGACTTTAGTTCTATGTCACATAGTATTGACCTTTACAGTGTCTCTGAATTACTGTGATTTTCCCTTAAATTGAGAGAACTTTATTCATGATTGAGAAACAAGAACTGGAAATGTCACCTCTCTCTTTGAGATGTGGAGGAAATCTTTTGGAAATGTTTGGTCTTCTAGTTTCATGATATGCAACTTTATAGAATGCTAGGTCTAAACTTTTACCAGTGGCATTTCTCACTTTCAGCCTTGATGCTTTTATAAATACAAGAAGCAGAGCATACATACACACACACACGAAAAAAAATCCATTTTTTCAGTGAATTCAGTACTGAACGGAGTACAATTGAAGGCAACATTAATATATTGGCAACAAATGTCAAGGTTCACATGGGTAATCTGATCGTCACTTTTTCCTTTACTTGTTCTGTGGTCCTGGACTAAGACAGCTTTATTCAGGAATGTTGTGATATCTAACAGATTGAAAGGTGAGGCAATTGTCCTCATCATGTGTGTTATGGTTCCTGTGTTGCGTGAAAAAATATTGCATTGTCAGAAGTATTTGTTGACCATGATCACAGTACTAGGTTCTTAATGGTCATATAGTTAAGAAGTTACACTCTGGTATAAGAATGGCTGTGATATAATGAGGTAGAATTAGCTGACAGTGATATTATTGTGATATTATTAAAATTGAATTACAAGGGACAAAGATTAGGTACAATTTAATAAAAAGAAAATCATCTGACATTCATGCAAATATCCATAAAATATAAGTTAAGATGATGAATAAAACATTTTAGGGCTTATTGTAGGATGGTAATCAATTAATTTAAAAGTCTCACTAACATTTAATTATAAATCACATTAAGTATTGTGGTTAAAGTGTACATCTGGATGGCAGGTGAGATGTATTCAGGGCAGAGTATTTAACTTTTGTATTTTCTTAATGAACTGGAAACTAAGAACTGTCAAAAATACTGAAACAACTACCTTTATAGAACAGATTGTTTATTGTCCAAATTAATTGGAAGTCCAGCCAATGTTATTTTTGTTGTAAGGATTTCACAAAAATATTTTGCAGTAGGTTATGATTGACTCTTGAGGAAAGTCAAAGTACTAGATGTAGGAAATTGTTGAAGCAGTTTCAGGCGAAGATTGGGGGAAAGGAAGAGACACAGACGGGGCCAGAAGTGGAAATCTTTATTCAGTTTCTTTAGCAGACACATGCTAGTGGAAACTCTTCTTTTAAGTTCTAATCTGCTTTCTTAGGGAGAAATTCTTGCCCCTCAATCTCCCTCACCATTTTCACCCTTACCCTTTTGGCTGTAAATTTGTCTTCTCTCACATGGGTAATTGTGTTTTTTGGGTAAGACCGCTAACAGATTTCCTAAAGACATATATAGGTTTAGATCATTCCTAAGATGTTACTTGTGCTTACTTTTGCAAACAGAGAACTCTATGTTGTTATTCATTCTTTTCTTTTTGAATGCTTCCTAATTTATATTATCTACATAATGTTCTTGTAAGAATGAACCTTTAAAGTTTAAATTGTGTAGATCTCATATTTTCTTCAACTTAACCCCAGATTTGATAGTGCATATTTTAATTCCTCTGAATACTCAAAAGATATCTAATAGCAAACAAATAACCAATCAATAGAATATGTAGCCCCAGGCTTTTTGTCATTCTCAATTCATTCAAAGTTATAATCTATCTCAGAAAGGAAAAATAAAAGTCCTAAAGCTCCCTATCTTCCTTTATCACATGAGCACCTCTTTGACATTGTAGCTTTTTAGGAACATGTCACACAGAATTGTTGGTTCTTTTGGTCAAATTTCCCACTGTGATATTTATTTCATAGCTCCACATCTCTCTCAGCAGGTAAAAAAATCATTGTAT
The DNA here is from genome assembly GCA_004027875.1 of Aplodontia rufa. Classification (NCBI taxonomy): domain Eukaryota; kingdom Metazoa; phylum Chordata; class Mammalia; order Rodentia; family Aplodontiidae; genus Aplodontia; species Aplodontia rufa. The sequence goes on along the minus strand of PVKS010011720.1, from coordinate 29,928 downwards.
TGGTAACAACCACACTGACTCTTTAATATATTTATTTTAGCAGCAACACATCTCCTGAAAAACAATACTTCAATGTATTCCATGGACATAAAAATTATTTGCAATTGACATCTGTCAGTGCATTAATTATTAAAGCAGATTTGACTTAATTTGTTTCCTGGTTATTCTTTTCAACTGCTCTGTTTGTGTCCTTTGTCAAGTTGCCATCTTGGAAAAATTCAAAATGACTTCCCAGATAAGAAATTCATCAGGGTTATGAAAATCAAGTACATAAATGAAGTAGTTAAGTTCTGTTTCTAAAATATAAAACACCATTAGGCATAAGATAATCTGTATGGGTACTTCTATAGAAGAACATTTCAATTTCATTAGCATTTATTCAGACACTTGGGGACAGTTAACTCTGTGCCAGGCACTCTGTAAGGTGGGTGCTCAGGCTGGGAGAGGTGTGGGGTGGTTGGGATGGTGCGAATGAGAATGTGGACGCAGGTACCAATTCACACAAAGAAGGCATTTTTATGTTTTTAAATTTGTATCACCTTCTTATATTTCTACCCAAGCATGAATAATTTTAAAAGTTTGGGGTGTGTTGTTTCCCCAAATAATTAACGTTATTTCTCCTTTATACTTGCAACAGTTCATTCTGTAGCTTATATTATCCTTGTATTCCACATGTTTGTTTCCCATGAGTTTTTCCCCTGAGATAACCCTGGCTCTTTTCAGTTTTCATGATCATTTTTCTTTTCAGTGAAAATTGGAAGAAAGTAAAATAGGCTAAGCTTATATTACCTTGTGTTCTTTATTATCTCTCACAATAATACTTAAAAAAAGGAAGCAAAACAAAACAAATTCTTTGTCCATGCTCTACCTCTGCTCTGAATACTATTTTTTCTCTTTTGTCTTTCTAAATTTTTCTAAAACAGTTTTTAAAACAAGTTGTGCTTGTGTAAAGCTTCTCTTCATGGCCCAGTCATCTCATCATCTTCTTCTTTTTTCAGCATAGCAGACAGATTTTATTTTAAGGAAACAATAGAAAACAAAGCATAGGGAAAAGAGCAGACTCCCCAGAGTGGGAGAAGGGGAGAGAGTAGAAGAGGGGATGGGCCTTGACCTTTCTATAGTTTCATAACCGTTGTTTTCTCTCTCTCAGGCCTAGGAGCAGAAGGAATGCAGTGCCTTTGTTAGCAGAAGGAGTGTGTGCATTGGGACCCTCTTACTAGCATTGGAGATGTCGAATTGATATGTATATTTGTTCTTTAGGAGCGGTAGACACTCTTTGTCCTCTTTAAAAGAACTTATTTCCTCTTGATCACTGCAAAATTCCAAGTACACTCCCCCACCCCAAAGTCTCATTCCCCACTCTAATTAAGGAAACTATTACTGCTGTAAAAGGGGGAATGTTGGGTGATGACACTTCTTAGTTTCTTCAGGCTGAGAGGAGGAGTTATGTGGCAAGCAGTTTGGGTTTCCCTTCAGGAATATTTGGGTGGACTTAAGAGTCCATGTAAAAGGCTGTCTGGGGTGCTCATGGGTGGCTACATTTTCATCATCAACTGGCATTTAACAAATTTCAACATTGAACAAATCAGCCAAACTGAAATACTAACAAAATTAATGTCAGAATGAAAATTAGCATTGAGCCTAAGAGAGGAAGGAACCAGGATAATTGAGATCCACTATTGGTTCCTCAAAATCAAGCACTGTGACTGAGAGTCTAGGGGTATAATAGAGTAAACTAAGCAGCAGCTGGGATCTCCAATAACAGAGTATAAGGGTTAGACATTACGGTGGATGGGAATGACTAATTACCTTAAGGTCTAGAACTAGACATCACTCCTGGTTTGGCTTCTGGACTCCTAAAATCTATTGCATGGAAAGTTGCAGGGCACATCGCATGTAATTTTTATAAAGTCACAGGTGTTCCCTTGAGTTGTAGTTAAGATACAGGGACTAGATAGTAATCTTTTTAAATGTTCATGTGTGACCATGCTTTGGTTATACTCTCCTGCCAGGTATTTAAGACCAAGTTGATCAAAACTGAACTTGTTCTTAACTATTGCTAAAAATCAGCTGAAATTTGCCAGGTTCATTCTTGGAGAACTTGTGAAAAGCCTCTTGACTCTTATACCAGTGGTGTCATCTGCCAAGATCGATCATGGTCTTGCTGACCACATGTGGCTTCCTTTGGATGCATCAGGGACATTTCCCTTCTCCAATAATCCTCCTTTTGCAACATGCATATTAGTTGTTTTTTCTGTTCTCTAGGGTCGCTTGATCCCGCTGACCAGGAGGTCATGTTACCCAGAGTAGCCAAGCCTGTAGAGAAATCCCATTTCCCCCTGAGTTTTAGCTGACCAAGCAGAGCAAGAGTCAAAATATTAATTGTTTTACTTAGCTCTTTATCTTTCTTACCTTTAGTCTCTTGGTTTTGGTATTAAACATCTAACAGGTCAGTTTTGGCAGTCCTGTGGAAGGAGTGCTGGGCTTCAACTCTGATGTCTATAATTGTACAGTTACTGACACCTTTTATTTCATTGGGATCAATATTAGTACTGGAAATCAGCCTCATATCTTGTGATGGCTTAAAATCTCAGACTAACTCAGATTGTTAAGGAAGTTGTACTTCTGCAAAGTACTCTGACAACAGTTAAAAGGTTTTATAAGATAAATACAAAATGAAAAAGAAGAGCAAAAAGATGCCTAGTTTGCATAATAGTTATGAACCAAAAAACATAATTTTTATAATCCCAAACATTTAACATGAATGAAAAGGTAAGAGAGTTCCCAACCCTCTCCCTGAGGAAAAAGTAGCAGAATGCCTTTAGTTTCACACTGTCAACCCTCAAACAAATTAGATTCTATTTATTCATCTCATCTTTTATGTTTGTTTGTTTTAAAGAAAGAGAGGGACAGTGAGAGAGAGAGAGAGAGAGAAAATCAACTTTACTTACTTTTTTGTGTGGCTTTTATTGCTCCAACACTTTGCTGTGTAAGTGGTACTGGGGTTTGAACCCACATCCTTGTGCATGAGACATGTGCAATAACCATTGAGCCACCGCTACAGCCACTCATGTTCTATGTTTTTAGTGTATTCTGTGCCCAACAAATAGAATAAATATTGCCACTTTTTCTGCACAGATCACATTCTGTGAACATGATTCTCTTTGAACTTTCCATCTAAAAACACTTACATATTACGATTCATGCTTAAGTGTCCACAAACACTCAGGGCCCTATATTCCACCTGCAGTTTATTCATACCAGCTCTTCTTCCTTTGAGTAGGGAATCCTTTCTGTGACTTCTTCCATGGTGTGAACACCTTGGATCACTAATTATTCACATGTCACCTGGAATAAAGGGAGGTGACAGGTGTTGACATTTGGATTTCTGGAGAAGGCAGTTTGTATTACCAAAAGACAATGGTGCCAATTAGAATTTTATACATGTTGCCTCATTTTCACAAATACAAAATGATAATACAAAACTCAAAAATGAAGGTGTTTGTTAAAATGATCAGATGATAAAACTTGGCAGCTGTGGAAGAGTGTGTGACAACCAAAAATCATGAAAATGAAAAAATGAAAAAGAAAAAGAAGAAAAAGAAAACTGAATTTAGTACTACTAGTAATTCTTGAGTGGGGGCATTATAATGTATGGAAAATACCTTTAATCAACTCTAAATGCCTTATTTGAAAGTGCGGTATATTAAATATTTACAAATCTCAGTGAAACACTGATATGTACGCGTTCACCTCAGCTCTATCAGCAGTATCGTCATTGTTGTCTTCATTAACATTATCAGTATTGTCACTGAACACTCATTCCATACAAATTAACATGTTGTGTATTTTTACTATAACTGGAAATTAGACAATGACTGAATGCAAGGATGCTGTAACTACAAGGTGAACATTGCTAATCAGAAATGCAAAATTTGAAATGTTCCAAGATCTGGAACGTTTTCAGCACTGACACAATGCCACAAGTGGAAAATTTTATGCCATGGAACTCTATTTCATGCACAAATTTAATTAAAATACTGTAAAAATTGTTCCCAGGTTTTGTATACAGGCCTACAGTAGCTTTCCATCCCCTAACAAATACTGGAGATAATCATCTTATAAAGACAAAAGATTTATTTTGGCTTACAATTTTAGAGGTTTAAATCTACTGGTCCCATTGCTTTCAGTCTTCATAGCAGTTGCACACAACAGAGCAAAACCATTTGCCTCATGGCCAGGAAGCAAAAAGAAGGAAGAAGAAGGCGTTAAGTTCCCATTATTCCTTTCAACTCTGTGCCATCATGGAGTCTTTCATATTCTGTCTCAGATTTAGGAGAGAGAAATAGTGAACTATCAAGCGGGATCATAAGGAGCGCATCATTTCCGATGATGCTACACTGGCCTGGACTTTGTCACGTGGCTCCACTTAATAGTTAGGGTGTCTGGGAAATATAGCCTTCCTGAGTGTATCCCCTGCCCCCACAAAACAAAACAAAACTAAACCAAATAAAATCACACAGCAACCAAGAGAGCATGGGTTTGTTTAGTATTATCTCTGTCACAATGTAGAATGTCCAAGTAGAGATAACAACATTCATTAGGAAATTAGGAATAAGGATTGAATGATAAATACTGACTTGGAAGATAAGGGTGACAATATAGGGTTGATTACTTAGATATTGGATGATAAAAACATCACCCAAAGAAAGAACATACTAAATTAAAAAAATTTATAGAATGGTTTTAAAAATGAGAGACAAAAATAGAACTCTGGTGTGGTGCAGACTTTTAATTGCCTCTCAATATCTTAATATTTCCCCATCTTCCTCGTAATGGAACGCTGATTATCGCATGATTAAGAGACTATTTTGTACCTTTTCTTATAGTTGAATATAGCCAACTGACTCATCTCTTTCATAAGTGAAAACGTTAGATTTCTGCAAAATCTACAAAAGAAGACCAAGTGTGCTTTTTCTCTCCCTTTCCTATTTTGGAATCGTAAGTTGACCTTTACAATGGGAATCACTGGGATGGTGACACAGGCAGATAGAAGCCTGGGTCTCTGTAAGCTCTGCCTTCCTTCCTCCAGATTTTTTTTCTGAGAGGAAACTTTTATTCAAGCCACTATTAATTTTTGCTTTCTGTCTCATGTAGCTGATCCAATACCTAAATGGTATCAAACCTGGCTTTGATTGTTCATATTTCTGATTTCTTTCTGATAGACATCAGAGTTTTGAGATGGTGACAGCACCAAAAATCACCTCTAACTGTTGACGTTTCCAACCTACTCAAAATGATAATATATTTCAGAAAGGAAAAGCAAAACAAAAACCCCCCAAATCTAGATCTCTCTGTTTCCTTCCTTTCTGTAAGATAAGAGATCTCTCTGACGTGCTAGATTTTTGAGAAACCAATCACTTGGGTCTGGAGCAGTAACTTGGCAGTTATGGCACTTGTCTGGCATGCACAAGTATGTGGGTTCAAACTCCAGCAACATGTACAAAATGAAATAACAGAGCAACGAAGGCCATGTGAAAAACTAAATAAAATTGATTCTCTCTTTCTCTCTCTCTCACTGTTCCTCTCTCTCTTAAAAAAAATAAAAAAGAAGCAAATTTCTTGGAAATCACCATTTATTAAAATAAAGAACAGGGATCTATTTTAAGGTCTTTAGTGTTATTTGAAATATATAGTTCATATGGAAGGTGAAATAAAAAGGGTATATGACCATAAATATTCTTGAAAATTAAGAAAGCAATGAAATCTGAGAAATTAGTTATGTGGTATTACAGGATAAATCATCTAGAAATTGCTCCATTAGAAGCAGATTTGGGGAATAGATAAAAACAGTGTATGCAATATGAATTCCTAGGCTTTAATAAACCCATTAAAAGTAGCTGAGGAAATATGTGAACAATTAATTTGAATTGGCACTGTCACTCTGGCTGAGAAATGAGTGGCATTGAATGAATTGAAACCTGTCCAATGGGCGATAAATACATGACAAGATTAATGCATCACACTCAATTTTGACAGTGCTATCCAAGAACAAGTTAGTACAATGAAGAATTTATCTCTCTCTCTCTTCCTTTCTCTTTCTTCTCTCCTCTCTACCTTTCTCTCTTCCTCTCTTCCCTCCTCTCCTCTGTCTTCATCTCATCCATTCTGAGCATATTTTTATCTGTCTTCTGAAAAAATTTTTTATCATAATTTATTATAACCAGTTAATAAATATGTCAATATTGGATGTTGTAATGTTTTGCTCACTAAGAATTTTGATTATGACTAACTTATCAAATGACCATAAGTTGGCTATTTTATTTTGATTGTATGTTTTTGTCTAGTTAGTCTCTTTACACCAAGTGGACAGCTTTAGTTAAAGACATTAAGCAGTGCTAGGCAGGGTGGAACATGCCTGTAATCTTAGTAAGTAGGAAGGCGGAGACAGCAGGATCACAAATTCAAAGTCAGCCTCAGCATTGTAACAAAACCACGTCTCAAAATAAAAACAAACAAACAAACAAACAAACTAAAAAGGGGGGTTGGGGGAGTGGGTAGGGATTCAAATCAATGACTACAAGTCCCTGGATTCAATTCCTGGTATAAAAAAAGAAACCAGTAGCCCAGGTCCTCACACCGTCCACTCTGATTCCTTTGTTTCTCAGCTACTTAGTTGTTTATGTGGTGCTAGGTTTTGAACCTGGATCCTTGCACATGCCAGGTAAGTGTTCCAACTGCTGAGCCACTTTTCCAGCGCCCCCTCCTTTCTTAAATGCTTTCTTTTTTGCAACATTCCCCTGTGAATGAAGAGTTTATGTTTTCTTGTGGAGTGAAACAATTGCTGTTTATGTAGAAGTACATACTATTCAGCAGACGGCAAGTTATGATGGTGGAAATTGGTGCTTAGTGAGAAGTTACTACTTAAGTGACCATTCTGGAAAAGGCATGAAAACATTTGTGTTCCCACCAAGGCACAGATGCATTTAAGCTATATGTGCTCCCACAGATGTCGTTTTTGTATATCTGTATTATGAGCATGTGGTGCAAATACAAAGGCAAATCCATATCCTATGACAGTAAAAAGAAAGGAAATTTGTTTCCCTAAGTCTGTGAACACACCCTATAACTCATCAGAAACAGCAAAAGCACAAACTCTAAATTGACAGAATATACAAAATTTTTTGAACAGTTTACTTCTGAATACATTACGAAATACGACAGACATAGTAAATTTCTTGTCATTTTATTTCCCAAGAGAAGTGCTGGGTTTGTAAATCCTCGGATATCTCAACTGTTTTGAACTTCTTTTTTTGCTAGAATTTTAAATGATTACACATTTTCTTGCTGAAAATGTTCAAGCAGTTACTAATAATGATGCTGATGGAATGGAAGTGTAGTTCCAGAAATCATTTACTACTTTTTAAAGTTTTATAGTACATGAACCGGGATACTGAAGATTGAAGTTTGATTTAATATTTGGTGATAATAGAGTTTATTATTTATAGCTCTGATATTAGAAATTATTTGAGGTTTCTGTTACCAAACTTCATAAAACATATTTCATAAAAATGGTTCTTAAATCAGGTTATACAATGGAAAAAAAAAGGATATGCTGAAAGACTTTAGATTTTAACATCATAGCTGACCTAAGTAAATTAGAGAAAGTTCTTAAGCAATTTTGTTTAATTTTCCCATCAATAAATGGAGATCTAATGATACTTAATTATTTATTGCACTGGAGTCTTGCAATAATAAATTAATGCAATAAAGTACTTTGAAGATGAAAACAATTTTATAGGCCTCAGTATTAAAGGTAAAATTTTATGGTAAATATTAACCAGTGAACATCATGCTTTTGGTGTCCTCAACTTATGCTGAAATGCTCCATTTGGATGCCTATTTAATTAGGGATTTTAAAGTGAACACTTATGAAAAGAATGTGAAATCCTGCTTTAAATCTTGAGGCTTTTGGCTATGAAATCATTGGCAATTTGCTTTGCTGAATTTTAGTTGTCTTATGATAATAAACCTCTGTCTAATCCCAAAAAGTGGGCAAATAGTGCTGTCAGCTTAATAATGCAAAAATAGGTTCACTATGTTAGAAGCTCAAAGATGTGTATTTTTTCTGCAGCCTTTTACTTAATGCAAAGAGAAAATGTGACTATATGATGGCAATACTGAGAATGAAAACACAAAGTCCTTGATTTACTTAATATTTATTGAGCATGTGCTATAGTCTATGATACATCATTAGAGATGTTAGGGAATACAGTAATGTTCTTATTCTCACAAAATTTTTAGCTAAAGGAAGAATTCAAGCAATTCATTTCAAAGTGCTATATGGAATGCTGATTGTCAATATCACAAAGGCTGAGCAAAGAGAGACAGTTTTGAGAAGCTCACAAGTTACCTGAAGGTCACATCCTGATGTCTCTTTATGTTTAATAGACAAAAAGAGGAAGAGTGTTATTCTAGAATGGTAGTTCCCAGGTGGAGTCGATCATCCCCGCCACCACACTGAGTGTGTATGGAGACATTTTTTAAATTTTCATTCTAGAAAGTACTACTCACATCTAGAAAGATGGTGCTGAACACCCTACAACACATAGGGCTCCCACAGTAAAGAATTTTCTAGTCCCAAATGACCACAGAGTTAAGCCTGAGAAATTCTATTCTTGATAGAGAACACAGGACTATCAAGGCACCTTGTGGAGAAAGTACAGGATTATATCAAAGGTAGTTTGGCAGAAGCAGAGAAATAGGAGAGGTAACATTGAAAATCTTATCAGGAGGGCCTTGAATATTACAATACAGAGTTGATGCACTCGTTTTCCTCACTCAATCACTCATTGACTCACTTATTCAGCAAACATTTATATCCCAGCTAAGGAGGACAGAGAGATGAATGGTACAGAGCCTGCTCTCAAGCTTATAGTGAAGCTGCAGAGTCAGGTAAGCTAGGCACCTTATGTCTAGTTCATGTTGGACAAACATAATTTCCGTAAAACATCAGTCCTATTGTTTCTTTAAAAAGAGTTCAAATAGAAATAAAGTTCAAAACTAGCATATACTTTGTCCTTTCTCATGCTTTGGGACTATATGGATACATGGATATGGCTGTGGATACACACACACACACACACACACACACACACACACACACACACGGCTTTCTTTCAGCTAGCATTTCTTTAGCCAACGTACTTTTTCTTTCTTTTTATGTAACAACTATTAGCAGCCCATGATCTGTGAATAACTTCCATCATTGACCCTCCCAGATTCACTCTCCACCTGTCTCCATGCTGTTCCATAACCCAGGATGCTGATCTTTATGAATAACATTTGATGTCCTTGTATTTGGTTTATGGCTGTGTTTGGTCCAGTGAGATTTGCAGGAGTGAGAGAATGAGAGGAGAATGGGGCACTTATTTCCTTAGCCCTCTCTTTCAAATATTAAGGCCAGCACAGATTTCCTGCACCCCTTCATAGAACATCACAAGTCCTTCCAGATGGCCATTCTCAGAGAGCTTCTCTTTCTGGGTCCTTACTACTGCTTTCTCTCTGCACCTTCAGATCTAGTGCTGGCAAAGCTCCCCGCCTGTTAGGAGCCTTATACTGCTGCACAGTCCCTCTTTACAGTGCTGCCTACATATTTATAAAAATCCTTTATTTGGTGCTCCTCAGATTACCCACTGAGGATTCTTCTTGTTTTGTATGGAGAAAATGACCTGGGAAATGCTCATATGATAGTTGCGTATGAAAAGAGTTTTGCATAGAAAGGAGTTCAGAAAACTATATATTTCATATTATGTCCCATGAAAACCTATTAAATAATTTATCTTTGTGCTTATTTATTGGTATATTTATTTTTACCCGTAACATACCTCTGCGGTTTAGCTGTTTCACAGAACCATTCTGATGTTCTTTCTGTAATTCCACTTTTGGTAATATTTGATCTCAGAGCAATTTAAAATTGGATAAGTGAAGCAGCTCAAAAAAAAAAAAACAAACAAACAACCTGTGCTTTATTCTGGCGGAGGAAAAGGAGGCAATGAGGCAAGGAGACCCACTGAGATGAACATTCAATACTGAATAATTAATATTTTGTTCCTCATGTTTTCCAATTCTAAAGAAATCATGATGATACTTTAAAGTCAAGATAATGACTTGAAAAGAGCTAGTATTGGCAGGGAAAGCAAGAATGGAAAAGGGATATGCTGGTATGATTGACACTGCTTGTGAAGGCTCACTGGAGGGTGGCAGTGTAGAGCAGAGGATGATGGTATGAGATAAGAAGGGAAAGATGGTAATGAAAACGCAGAGTGTGGTGCAGCCTCCCCCCCCCCCCCAAATTCCTTTACAGGGACCCATCATATCTGTCTCTTCTATGAATTTTAAACTTAGACTTTTTATTGAGCTTAGTTTGGCATGCAGGGGTTGGGGGTTGACAATAACCAGAGAGAAGATGATTTGAGGAAATGAGTTGCAAAAACAAACCCTATATAGAATGAAGTAAGGACTTTATTTCCCTTTTTTTGATATTTGAGTGTGTGTTATGAATGGAAGTAGGGCTGAGATTACAAAGGGAGACTTGGAAAATCTCATCCTTGTCCTAGGCTCCCACTTGAACTAGGCCTATGTCCCAGAAGGGGGCAAAATACGTATATTTATTGCAAACCAGTTTAACCTAAGTAAAGGTACTCTTTATAGGTTTGTTGTTCAGCTAAGTTAATTTGCATTTCTTAGGCATGGTATTTGCTAATCATTGTCCTCAATCCTGGACATACACAAATGTATAAAGAAATGGTCCTTGTGTTTCCTTTGTCTTCTGTGACCTTTGCAAACTGTGTCTCTACTGTACTATGGCGAAAGAAGAAATAGATCATTTGTGCAACTTGTGATAATAGAAATACCTGCCATGATTACCATGGTGGTTACTAGCAGTAATCTTGTAGGAAAATCTAAGATTGGTGTGAAGCTCAGAAAGAGGTGTTTTTTGTTTTTTTTTAATGTGATCCAGCCATTTCTCCTCATCAGGACATATGGAATAAACTTGGACAATCTCTCCTTTATTTTTTTACCCATTAAGAAGAGTGGCACTTCCTTTCACTTAATGCTGAGATTTTTCCTGCCTGCCAAGGGATTATAATGATGGTGATATAACAAAGTTAGTATCTGATCGTTGTCTATTTTATTTTATTTAAAAGAGAGAGGGCCAGCGTGAGAGAAAGACAGAATCAATCCCATTTAGTTATTCATGTGGCCTTCATTGCTCCAACACTCCACTGTGCACGTTGTACTGTGGCTTAAACCCACGTCTTTACTCATGCCAGGCAAGTGATGCAACTGCTGAGCCATTGCTCCAGTCATCAGTGTCTATTTTAGGTAAAGAATTTCAAAAAATAATATATTCAGTCTGAATTATACAATTTTCAATAATAAAGTGTCTGTTGTTCAAATAATGTTTAAAAACAATTAAACGTAACAAAAGTTTATAGTGTTTCTTCATCTCGTGCACCTGGTTAGATATTTGAGAAATTTGTATTATACAATACTTTATTTTGAAGACAGGTGCTTTGTAATCTACAAGTGCTTTTTCTTTTTTAATCTTTCTCCCTCTCCATTTACCAGCTTCGCCAGAACCCATTCCCATCCCAGTAACTTATGTATCCTATCACATTTTAACAGTTTTATTGAGATGCAATTTACATATCATTGAATTTCTCTGTTAAATGTTTATTATATGTAGCTTTTAGCAAATTTATATAGTTGTGCACCCATCACCACAATTCAGTTTTATAACCTTTCAATTACCCAAAAGATCTCTTGTGTACATTTCTAATTAACTCCTCCATCCCAGACTGGGGCAACAATCACTGATCTTTCTAGTTCTAGACTTTCAACTATTAAGTTGAGTGTATTAGTACTTTTTTCCCTTTATTGGAGTAATAGTCCTTGTTTGTATATGCCATATTTTATTTATCCATTTACCGATTAATGGGCATTTGGATTAGGTCTAGCTTTTTTTTTTTACCTGTTATGAATTTTTCTAAAGAAGTGATTAAAGATCATCCTTATTTGGATGGAACTATTTCTCTGACATTTAAAAGTTACACAATGTGTGCATATATCACACATCACATGGCACTCCATACATATGTATGATTTTTATCTTTTTACATATTAGTTTAAAATAAATTGAATTAAAAATATAAATTGATAACTTAGGAATTTGAATATGGGCTGATTAAAATATACATGCTAAAAGGTTTTAATTGCTGTCAAAGTCTTCCTCACACTGTCAAAAATCTTTTTTTTTAATAAAAATTGATTTTTCCTCAGTTTTACATATTGAAGGGGTTTGTTGTTACACTTCCATACATGCGTACATCATATATTCCCCCTTTACCCTCCCTCCCACTTGCCCCCAACAGAATCAAAATCTTTTAAGTACTGTTATTGGTCCTCATTTTGCTATATGGATCTGAAAGCATGATTTGATACTGTCACAAGAAAAAATTTTTTTTATAAACAAAATAATTAAAATGTACATATGCAAGAGAGAGGATACAGAAGCTGAGCATTCTTACATACATCTTAATTTTATGCCCTCATGACATACACCTTTTAAACACATGATTTCCCCTAATAGATATGTTGAGGCTGAAGTCAAGTACCTGCACTACTTTACTATTAGCTGATATTTTGCAATTTTTCTCTTTGACACTTTCTAGTTCCAAAGTGTTTAGAACTTAATGAAGGAGAGCAGGTTTAACTTAGTGCCTGCAGTGCCTCCCCTCAACCCACCACTTTCAGTGATGCAGGAATGTTATGTGCTTTTAGCACACATGGTGTTAGCCGGGAAGAACCAGAATAGTGTTCTTTATTTGCTTTTCAAATTGACTACAGAATTGCTCTAGGTCTTTTGGTTCAATGCTAATTTAAATCACTTTTTAAATGAATATTGCTTCTTACCTTTCATGACTTACCACACCAAATAATAAATAATACCATTGTTTGAACAATTACTGCACAAAAAGGAGGTAAATGAACAATGAGGACAAGAAGAGATGCTCAATATTATTAGTTTTCAAGGAAATGCAAATTTAAAATCTTAATGAGATTCAAAGACATACCCATTTGAATAGCTAATTTTTAAATAAGAGACAATACGTAGCATTCACCTGAAGGTGAGGTAAGGGGTACTCTCTTATTTTGCCAATGATGATGCAGATTGGGGCAGGGTTTTGTAAAGTTTTCCTGTAAAGGAACCACTTTAAATCTAACCTAGATTTTCCAAATTTATTTGGCATCTATGTCCAAGATTAGAGTAAAAACTGACAATGTTTCATGGTATCATTATTCCATGGTTTAACTGTTGGGTAGGCTTTAATACAGAACTACAGGTCTACTTCGTTTTTTCTGACAGTAGGCTGCATACTCTAGTATCTATTTGTTGAATAGATTTCCTGTATCCAAAGAAAATTATGTCAATTGATTTCAAAGCAACAATGAATATCATGCATAAAGCTGTAGACTAGAAATCCAGCTGATTTCTATTCCTGGCTGTACTATTGTCTTTGTGTCCTTGAAATGATCATGCAAATAGTAAGACCTTCACATCTTTACATTGTGGAGTAATTCTAAATAAAATTAGAAAATTCTAAAATAAAAAAAAATAACATTTACCTAAAAAAAAAGAGTTCGGTTATAAATCCCCGCTTTACCTTGTAGTAACTTTGTGAACAGTTTAATTAGTCTCTTTGCACCTCATTTTTCTTATGTAAAATGACAATAGCAATGCATGCATCTCATAGATTAAATGAGCCAACACATTTACAAGGTTACAAGGGTTCCTGCTCTATCTCAAAAATTAAACTCTTATTATGCTTACTTGGTTGATAAGTAAGCTAAGAATTAGGTAGAAAAGATGGCACTTCATTCTTGTCAGGATTTTGGTGAAAGATGATCCATTCGCAGAGCTTGTGAAAAAAGTTGAGGCAATGGTCAAAATCTGTATCCCACAGAATCAAGCACAAATGAGAACTCCATAGAAGATAAGAAAACCAAAATATCAAGAACAGAAGCCCGAGAAAAAAAGAAGAAAAAAAAAAACAGAAAAATAATCGGTTATGTATTGGGTGAAACCCGAAAAGAAAATTCTGAAAAAAAAATTGATTAAACAAATGTCGAAGTGATTACTATAATTGGATCCACACATTAGTGGGCTCATCCAACAGGATCTGTAAGGCTGCTAGTTGGAAGTATGTGTTCTTACTGACCATTAGTTCCACAGTAGATGCTTTTTCTACTTAAAGTAGCTACTTTAGGCAACTGGAATATGCCATTCAGCCAGCATGCCCTGCTCAATCTTAGATTTGCCTGGGGAAAGGTTTATCTATAAAATGATTAAATATTTTGTCCTAGATCAAGACTGAAAATGGTGATAAGATACACTTTGTGTTTTGGAGTTCCTAGTTTCCTATCTAATTTTTAGTAGATTTGCAGAGAAAAAGTTTGGTGAGAAAATCAGTAGCATTACCATATACCAAAATTCAGCTGCAGCCTTTTATATGTAGAAAAATTCTGGTTTTGAATTATTTTCCTTTAGGTATGATCTGTTGTTCGTTTAGTTTCATTACTAGTATTTAATAGTCTCTAATCTTGACTGATCACTTACACAAAAGCAAAGAACAATAACCACTGATTTCTAAGAAGGTAATAAGAAGTAATTTATAAAACAAATCAGTTTAATTTTAGTTTACCATTATCTTAAAATTTGGAAAGATATATTTACTATATATCGCAATGTGCCTTTTCATTAGACTTTTCTTAGAATAGCATGCCTATTCTCAGATGCTTACAGGATGTTATATCCTTCATTCTTTTTAATACACATAAAGGAATTGATTTAACAATGAAAGTTTTGACCAGTTCTTTCAGAATTTGGATTTTGATTTTGACTTTCTGTTGCAAGATAACATTGAAATGTGTGATAAAGTAGATGGTAAACTAGAATGTTATGATGTGAAGGAAATTTTGATGAAAATATAATTGATTCAGAGATTTTTGTTGAACAAATGAATCCAATGATCTTTTTCTCCAACATCACATACTAATTGCATTTTGTTCTTATTTCCTTGGAGACACATGTGGAATAAAGTGTAATAAATACTGTACTTGTGTATTTACTTACCAGAATGTTCTCCTCAGGAAAAGTAATGATACCCTTTCATTGACATCAACCAAGTGATAATATACTTTTGTTTCTGTCATTTGAATAATAATAACCTTTCAACCACATCACTGCTCTGTGCTTCTTTTATTGTACATAATGTATAAAAATAAAAAGGCTATATTATTTCCTAAGAAATAAGGTTGTTAAATAAGCACTCAGACATCAGAAACTACAGTTCCTTATTAATGTGTGATAAAATCTCTATAGATACTTGTACTTTTGTATAAAAATTAATTTTAATATTCTTTCAATTGTCTCGTTATACCTAGCTACAGATCTCTGTGATTTCATATCTCAAAAACATGACTTAAACCAGCCACAGTTGGTTGTACCACAATTCTAAGTAAGTCATTAGATTTTCTTTTTTTGACAGGTACTTCTCATGCTAGGTTTCAAACTCTGGTTTATATAAAATAGTACTAGTAGGTACATTGTAATAAAGGACAAATATTCTATTCAAGTTTTTGTTCATGAATGAATTTAATAAAATTTAACAAAGAATTGACACTAGTCATGGTGAGAATTTAACCTTTTTCTCTCAAAATAATAGTGTAAGTGAACTCACAGCTTCAATGCAAAACCTTGATATGCACTTACTGCCTTTTATGAATGGCTTCCTGTCATAATATATTGAATACAGTATGAAGTAATGTCCCGGTCCAGCCGGGTTCTGACCTGAGGGACGGGCTGGAGATGAGAAAAACCACAGGCCAGAGACCCGAAATGGTCTTTCTTTATCCAAGCTTTACTTCTCTTTTTATATATCCTTGCTTTACGTCTCTCTTTCAAGGCAACGTAAATGTCTTAGTCTATTCGTCCATTTGTGCTGCTACGACAAAATGCCTAACATTGGGTGATCTCAAACAAGTCAAGGCAACGCTGCAAGACTGCACTCCAGAACAAACATGGACAGCAATTTCTCACAATGCTGGAAGCTGGGAAGTTCAGGATCAAAGAATAGGCAGGTTCGGCTGCTGGCAAGAGCTCATCTCCCAAAGGAGCAGGGACACCACATCCAGCAGCAAAGTACGGGAGTTCTCTCCCAAAGGAAGAGCTGCTGGCTGGAGCCTCTTTTTAAAAGCCTTCACCTGGCCCTCTCCAGGCCTCTCTACATTAGCTCGTTCATTGCCACACCTGGATTTCGGAGGCACACATTTGATCAGTAGGCCTCTACGTGCACCCCTTGAAGGATCTAGAATAATTGGCAGGTGATACCAATGCAAAACGTCTGAAGCCCGTGTCCACACCCTGTTTTTCAAGCTTAACAATATACAATCTAGCAGTCCTTCCCAAAGGAGCTTATGCCGACAGCAACAAGATCCAGGGCAACTGACAAAGTAAAGTAAGACCCCAACAAAGTAACTTGTGACTTATTTTTTCACTTAGTATCTAAGATTAAAGAATATATTTATTCTGCTTTTGTTTATTCATCATAAATTGTAACATGATTTTTGCTAGATGATGGAAATCAGTATTACTCTATGCAGTAAGAACAGCGAACCATGTATTGAATGCTCAAAATAAAAGCTCATCTTAATTAAGCTAATCAGGTAGTTTCATCGTACAGATATGAATCTCAGGAAATAGGCCTAGAGGAATTTCATAGTAATTAATTACAAAATTTTACATGCTTTGAGTAAATGTTTATTAAATGTGTCTATTTCTGATCTTGTTCCATGCCCCAAAGAGATTTGTCTGAGCCGAATGTTGGTTTGAAGGGGCCCTTGCTGATGGAAGGCGGAAACAATACCACCATTTCCAGATTTCCGCTACTGCAATAGTCTCTAAGTTAAAACCTGAGTTGCTGTCTGTGGGATGTTATTGGAACAAAGAAAGCCTAATCAAAGCTTTCTTCAATGTACATGTTTATTCAGCAGAATAAGAAAACTTAGAGACTGAAGTTTAATTATTCCAAAACTTCCTTTTGGTTTTATTGTTGGAAGGAGTGGGACTGCTCATCAAATCACCGAAGATGACCTTTGAGATAACTTTGTTACTTAGTAGGTGCAACTTAGCCTGCCAGCCTCTCTTTGTCAGTATTAAATACATTGTGTTATTCCTAGCTAAGATTGTTCTAATAGGTTTTTTGGTAACAGCATTTTTTAAAAAGAGAGAGAAAGACAGTGACACAGAGAGAGAGAGAGAGAGAGAATCAATTTTTATTGAGTTTTTCACATGGCCTTCGTTGCCCTGACACTTAGTTGTTTATGTGGGTGCTGGGGTTTGAACTCATGTACTTGCACATGCCAGGCAAGCACCACAACCGCTGAGCCACTGCTCCAGCCCCCAGTAACAGCATTTTTTGAAATTTAATTCACATATCATAACATTCATCCATATTCTTTTTCCTTTATTTAGTTATTTTTTAAATTCACCCATGTTTAGTGAATAATTCAACATTTTAAAAATACATTCAGAAAGTTATGAGATCGTTTCCACAATCAGTTTTTGAATATTTTTCATCACCCCAAGAAGAAATTCCATCCCCACTAGCAGTCACTCTTTATATCCTAATCACATTTTGCTCTCTCAGTTATAGGCAACCACCAATTGGACTTTGTCGCTATAGATTTACCTATTCTGGATATTTCAGATAATTTGAATTATACAATATATGTTCTTTTTCACTGGCTTCTTTCACTTAGCATGATGTTTTCAAGAATCAGCCATGCTGTAGCATGTAGCAGTGGATCTTTGTTTTCTTTTATGTTGGCAAATAATTCCATTGTATGAGTATACCACATTTTATTTAGTCACTTGTCAGTTGAAGGACACTAGGATGTTTCTACCATTTGCTATTATGGATAAGGCTGCTGTAATCATTCTTTTACAGGCTTTTGAGTGGATATTTTCACTTCTCTTTGGTACATGCCTAGCAGTAGAATGACCGTATCTTACAGACCTTACATCAATTCAGTGATTAAGATGTGGGGAGTTATTGGACTGTTTTCCAAAGAAGCTATGCCATTTTAGATTTCACTGGTGGTGTTTGTGAGTTTCGGTGAGTTTCAGCTTCTATATATCCTTACCAACACTTGTTATTATGTATCTTTCTAACAGAGTGAAGTGGTATGCCATGTGGTTTTGATTTGAATTTCCTTGTTGATGTTGACATCTTTCAGGTGCTTCTTGTCTATTTGTCTATCTTCTAGAAAAAATCTCTGTTCAGATTCTCTGCCCATTTAAGAGATTATCTTTTCATTATTGTTGTGAGAATTCTTTATATATATTTTTACCAATTTTGCTTTGTGTAGTTTAGTAAAAAGAAAACCTTAAATGTGTGTTATTAATAAATTTAATTGTTGGGGCTGGAATGCTTGCTCAGTGGATACAGTGCTTGCCTGGCATGTGCAAACACCTGAGTTCAAACCCCAGCACCATGTACACAATGAAGTATTGGAATAACAAAAGCCACATGAAAAACTAAATAAAATTGATTCTCTTTCTCTCTCTCTCTGTCCCTGTCTCTTAAAAATAAAATAAAATCAATTGTTAGCAAAAATTATGTCAAGCAAATGTACTTTTTGATTGCTGTGACACAGGGAAACTAATGTGACTTAATTTTTCTTTCAACTGTTCTGAAGTGTGGTTGACTACCAAACCATGAATTTTATTTTGTTACTTAGTGCACAGCTTAAAAACATAACAGGATATATTGATTAGAGATTACTGTAAGAGAAGTAATGTATTTTGTTGTGTGCTATTAGAAAGAGTACTCCTTTTGGAAAGATACAATATGAATAAAGACATTAAAGGTAGACTGGATTTCATTTTTTAGTAACTTGCATTAATTGTGCATATTAATGGAAATCAGTGTGATATTTCAACACATGCTTAAACGATGAACTGATGAAATCCAGCCCACTTTATCCAACCTCTAGTAATGACTATTATATATCCAAATTGGCTTCTTTTTTGACTTCCATATATGAGAGAGAGTGTGTAATACTTGTTTATCTATATTTGGCTTCATTCAGTTGACATAATATCCTCCAGGTCTATCCATTTCACTGAAAATTACAGGATTTCATTCTTTATGGCTGAATAACATTTCATTGTACATGTAAACTATATTTTCTCCATCCATTCATCCACAGATGAGTGCCTAGGCTAATTCCATATCTTAGGTAAATATAAACATGGGCATGCAAGTATCTCTTTGGCATACTGATTTCATTTCCTTTGGCATAGTTGGATCGTATGGTAGATCTATTTCTATTTCTTGATGGATATCCATACTGTTCTTCTTCATGACTCACTAATTTACATTTTAACCAAGTGTATTTGATTTAATTTTGCTTCACATCCTTACCAGCATTTGTTAGTTTTTGTTAACAGCCATTGCCACTAAGATGATATGACATCTCATTGTAGTTCTGATTTGTATTTCCCTGATGGCTAATGATACTGAGCATTTTTTTTCTTATATTTGTTGGCTATTTGTATTCTTTTTTTGAGAAATGTTTATTCATATCATTTTCCCATTTTTAAATAGTTTTACTTGTGTTTTGGGAAGTTTTTTGGGTTACTCATATATTATGAATATGAATCTTTTGTCAGATGAATAGTTGAGAAATATTTTCTCCGATTCTGTAGTTTGTCTCTTAAGTCTGTTGATTCATTTGTTGTGTAGAAGTCTAATTTTAGTTTAGTGTAATCCCATTTGTCAATTTTTACTTTTGTTTCCTGTGCCTTTGGGGTCATATTCAAAAAAATTGTTACCTATCTCAGTGGACTCATGTTTTTAAAGTGCAGGGAATTTTTAAAAGTTGGCATATAATAACTGTATATATTGATAAATTAGATAGTGATAGTTCAGTACATGTGTAGAATTTGTAATGTTCAAATTGGGGTTATTTGCATTTCTATCTCCCAAAATAGTTATCATTTCTTATTGTTGGAAGTTTTGCATTTAAAGTTATATTTTAAAGGACATATTTAACATTTTAGAATTTGAGCAGCCATCTTTCCTTCTTTCAAATTTTTCTAATAATATTTTCCTTATATATATTAACTTGAGATTATAAATTAAATCTTAAGGAACATAAATGATTTTATGTTTCAACAAATTAATCACTTTTAGTCCCCTGGTTTGCATGGAAGATCACTTAAGAACAACCAAGTTTGAAGAGGAAATCAGTTGCCACTAAAATGTGGAAGTGATCAGTATTTCTGCACCTGTAGCTAGAAGACAGCAGAGCACTCATGACAAGGCATTTGGAAGAAGGGTGATAGATGGTGGTGGCCCTTTTTTTAGGAGGTCTCTCTGCTTAGGTCAGGGACATAGTATGAAAGTTGCTGAAACACTGGCTACAAAAACATGTGTAGCTCAACACAAATACAACCTCCACTTTTTGAAAGGAAAAAAAATCTTGAGAGGTATAACTGAAAATTATCATCTCACTTTAAAAATTCACTGAATAATATCAATATATTGGAGGATTCCTAATGTATTTTTATCATGCAATAAGTCATCATGAAAACAAAAATAAAATGAACTTTAAAAAATGGAATAGGGTGGTATTAGATACAAATTAAAGAGTTTAACTACATATGGGACTAATTTTTAAAGTATTATCCCTAATTATAAACTCATTTGATGTAAAACAAGACAGGAATCTATGACATATCTTTATATTCTTTAAAATAAAATAAGATCATATATATGAAAAAATATATAAGATTATTTACAAATATATATAAAAAATTTTAAGTAGGTACAATGCTTGGTTATAAACCCCAGTGAAATCCTAAATATCAACAAATTCTACTGAAAATAATTTTCAGAATGTGTATCACGATCTGAACCTGGACACATGATAACTCTATTGTCTGATTTGAGTAACAGCTCCTTTCACCAGGGATTCACAGTATCAGGTGCTCGGAGCTTCTCACTTTTATGCCTACTCTTTATTTTCGTTCATGAATAAGGAATTGGAATTTTTCCATTTAACAGCCATGCCCTGTGGCAGGTAAGACTTCATTAATATGAATGTGAAAAAAAAGCTATGGTTAGGCCAGGATGGAGGAAAGTTTTCCATGCAGGAAAGAAGGAAAAAGAAAGTAAGAGTAAAAGAAAGTGTAAGAGAAATATAACCTTAAGGGTAGGAATTTTTATTTACAAATGTGCTTTCCTTTAGCTCTGTCTTCTGCAAGTGATGACTGAATTTTGAGATCTTAGTCAGTCATGACTGCTTTGCCGTATGTTCAAAGCTATTAAGTTACCAACAGCCATCTCCAAAACGTATATGCATGAAAAGATGTAAAAATAACATAAAACGATAAAGAAAATTTCCTATTTAAAATTTAATACAGATATGATTAAAAACATATATCAACAGCATAAAGGCAATCAGACTTCATAATCAAGGAGTAGGCTTGTTATAATAAAAACAAGCTTTATTGTCATTTCTGGTATAGATTTCATTTATTATTTTTTTTTAAGAGGTGAAAATGGTAGGAGGTGATTCATTTATTTAGATTGAAAACTACATCTGGTTCAGAGTTAACAGCCATCTCAAAGTAAAGTATCATTTAAGGAGGCTTGGGGATATGCTTAAAGCTTTTTACTTTTACAGCATTTGCTAATAAGCTAGTTATATGGAAGCTATTAAATTGGAATATTTGATTTTTCTGAGATTAAAATGAAATATTAGAGTTATAGTTAATATTTTGTGTAGAAAGATTCTATTACATTCCACAAAGTTTTAAAAAATCTAATGTAATAGCTCTTTCTATGTTTGGCTTTAGGAAATGTTTTCCTATTTGTTGTTTATAAAATGAAATAAATATAAAAATTGAAGTAGAATAATGTTCTGAGCTTATGTTTTAAAACACTTCAAACTTTCAAACTATGCCTGGTTTAAAGAATTTCATGATTAATATGTGTACTATAGGAATTTACTGTTGCCTTCTAAGCAGTGAAAGACTATATCTAAAGGATAATTGTTTTAACAATTTTTTTCCTTTGACTCTAATGAGAATAGTAATAGAATACATGTAAAGGTGAAAATATTAGTCAACCATGCAGGAATAAACTGAAATTTAGAAAACAATTATTAGAAGTGAGAAAATGTCACAACCAACACTGGACTTTACTTTGATGTATATTTGACAAATTTTTTTTTTTTTTTTTTTTTTAAAGAGAGAGGGACAGTAAGAGACAGAAAGAGAGAAACAACTTTATTTAGTTTTTCATATGGCCTTAGTTGCTCCAACATTCAGTTGTGTACGTGGTGCTGGGGTTTGAACCCGGGTCCTCGTGCTTGCCAGGCAAGCACCGAAACCGCTGAGCCACCGCTCCAGCCCGATTTGACAAATTTTTATATGTTTTTTAGACTATATATTTTTTTAATGGTACTGGAGATTGAATCCAGAAACATTCCACCACTGAGTTACCTTCCCAGTCTTTCTTTATAATTTTATTCTGACACAGGTTCATGCTAAGTTGTCCAGGCTGTCCTTGAACTTATGATCCAACTTCCTCAGTCTTCCACGTAGCTAGGATTACAGAAGTGCAGCATTGCACCTGACTTGAGTATAATTCTTTATATTTGACTTTGCTTCATTAGCCTTCTTTTATTCTTCCATTCTCTTCCTTCTCACTACTTTGCTTCTTTTCTCATATTTTTTTTTCTACCAAAATTATTTCCAGGTATAAACAACACATGGCTCTACTCCAGAGAGAATTTCAGAATGCTGATCTTTCTATTCAGTATAGCAAGATCAAGACGTGTGTGTGTGTGTGTGTGTGTGTGCACGCGCATGAGTGTATGCATGAGTGTGTGCATTATGATAGATATTTTATTCTAAGAAAATGTACATATACATTTATTACCTTTCTATTTGTCTATCATACAAATTCTGCATAATTTTTTAAAAATTCACACTCTGTGCAATCACATTTTTTCCTTAAAATTTTTTACAAAAATGTTTATATTGACTTGTTTTAACTGAAATAGAATCACAAGCATCTCTTTCCATGATATTTCCCTTGGTTTCAGCTAAGAAACTACAAATGTGAAAAGAGCACAACTTATTTCTTCTGCTATTTATTATAGAGACTTTAGTTACCATTGTGGTCAACTGCCTTGAAACAGGCAGTTACTGACTTATCAAAGAATGTTTTAAAATTTTGCTGATATAGTTTTTGAAAATTTAAAAATAATTTTCCCCTTGTAATAATATTAAAAGAATTTGAACTGAGGGGTTGGGGATTTAGCTCAGTGGCAGAGTGCTTGCCTAGCATGCACAAGGCTGAGTTCATCCTCAGCACTAAAAATAAATAAATAAATACATACATACATATACACATACATACATAAATAAAAATATTGACCTGAGCACAGAATAACCAGAAAACTAACTTTTAAAATTTCAGTATAAAGGTAAAGTGTGGAAATTTAGCATCTAATTTCAATACTTCATTTCTAGGGGGAAAATGGATTGAAACACTCTTAATTTGCTGATTTTCTAGTGTTTTGCTCTGTCTGTGTAATCTGATTCTTATCTCTGGCTGCACAACTCCACAGGGAGGGGACAAGTAATTGCTGAAATCTGGCTTAACGTAATTTCATGCTTATCATAACTAAGTCCATACCAGAGCCCGTCTATTTTTGTTTCTCTCTTACTGATTCTCTAACAAAATATCCAAAAGGGTAGCTTCCATGGATTTTGTTTTTACCTTTTCTCTTATCTGCCTGGTTCTATAGTTCTTTGATCCTCAAGTTTCATCTTTTATTTCTCATCAAATGATTATTATTCTGCCTATTTATGGAAATGATTTCGGTCACTTTCCCTCTTCTTTAGCTTGACAGTTTCTGATTTTGTTTTAATTTTAGAGAAAGAGTTGATTCTACTATGAAACCTGCACTTTTATCCTTGGCTCAGCTCTTCCTGCTTCACAATGAATATTATTCTTGTAGATATTCTTTCCCAGTCTTCACATGTACTGTTGTTCTCATATTCCCTCTAGTTCCTTTTCCTTCTTTTTCTTTAATGATAAGCATCGTAAATGTTCATTCCATCTCTATTTAGCCCGGTATTAAGTGGATTTAATTGTTTTTCTTCTCTCTCATCAGATTTACTTTTTTGTTGTCGACATTTTGTTTATTCAATAGCTGTTTTTTTTCACTTGGAATCCATTCATCTCTTTTGCTCCTTAAAACTTATTTTCCTGGGGCTGGAGCGGTGGCTCAGCGGTTTCAGCGCTTGCCTGGCAAGCACGAGGACCCGGGTTCAAACCCCAGCACCACGTACACAACTGAGTGTTGGAGCAACTAAGGCCATGTGGAAAACTAAATAAAGTTGTTTCTCTCTTTCTCTGTCTCTCTCACTGTCCCTCTCTCTTTAAAAAAAAACAAAAAAAAACTTATTTTCCTTTGTACTCAGAAAGTACATTATGTTCCCCCACAAGAATTGACACTGTTTACTGATGACATATTATATACAGAAAACCCTACAGATGCCACCCAAAACTTATTATTCTTTTCTTAGCTCCTAAATGCTCAATGTTTTTCATATATTCCTTTTCAATTCTCTGCTATTTTCTGTGCTAAATAGTAAAACACAGAATCTCATCTACCCCCCAACAGTATAAGCTATTTCTGTGTAAAAAATAAAAAAAAAATTTCCTATTTTCAAAGAACTGATGCCTTCATAATTATATTTAATCTTCAATATGAATATGACATATATATTTTATCCTTATTAGAGAGTACTAAATTTGTATTTTCATTTTCCAACTATATAATCACTTCCAATGTCAACTAGATGTTTTTCATGTAGGCATTCAATTCAGCATGCTAAAATATACAAGATTAAATTTATAAACATTTTCTATCTTATACAGTGTCTCTTAGCAGTTTTCCTGTTGGGATAATAATAGCCAAATCTGTTAGTTCAAAATATTAAGAGTTAAGTTTGATTTTAAATGGTAGAGACTTTCAGAGATTAATGTGGATCATCATCTCTTGGTGGGCCCCTGCATTCCATGTCAACTCATCCTTTAAAAGCTCATTCTAAATAAATATAAATAAATAAATGCACACTCAAATGAATAGTTTGAAAGTTTGAACAATATTGATTCTTCCAATCCATGAACATGGGATGTCTTTTTATTTATTTGCATGTCCTTTAATTTCTTTATCAAACTTTTGTAGTTTTCATTGTACATGTTTTTTATCTGCTTGTTTAATTTTATCCCTAAATATTTCATTTTTTGCAGCTATTGTCAATTGGATTGTTCTTTTGATTTCTTTTCCAGATAGTACATTGTTGGTGTGTAGAAATATTTGTTTATTTTTGTGTTTTGATTTTGTATCCTCAAAGTCACTGTATTCATTCATTCGTTCTAACAGTTTTGGGTGGCATCAGTAAACAGTGACAATTCTGCTTCTTCCTTTCTTACATCAAATAGAAATGAGGGTGGGCATCCTTGCAGTGTTCCAGATCTTCAAATGCTAACTACATAGTTATTGCTTAATGGTAACACTCCTAGGAATCTTCTCACAACTCTATGATTCTGTGGCACTTTTTTGGTTCCAATCCTGATATTGCTACATAATGCACTATCAAAGCTCAAGTTCTGGAATCAGAGAAGTCTGTATTCTAATATTCTTGCTGCCACTTATGAGCTGGGTGACTCATTGCAAGTTACCTTTCTAAAGATTTATATTTCCACATTGGTAAGCAGTGTTCATAATGATAATGCCTGATTTTCAGGATTAAAAAGATGAAATGAGGGTCCCTTCGATAGCTCAGCTGGTAGAGTGGAGGACTATAGCTACTTTCCTAAAAAGATGAAATGAGATGATAAATACCTGTAGATGAGTCATAACAAGTGCTCAAAAATTGTTATTCTCACCTCCTAAAGCATAATATTGTGTGAATGTATGCAGAATCTGGAATTTTAAAATCCAGTTCTCAGTTTTGTGTTCTTTGACTTTACAATGCTGTGAAACCTAAATTCATAGTACTTTTATCATCTTGATTACATAGTGTGATGAATTACAATTTAAAAGAGTATTTTGGAATGAGAAAATTTTCTGTAAGGATATTCATAAACTCAAAGTGTATATAGTGTATATAGCTATGTGATTAAAATCAAGCATTATAGCAGTGGAATCAGATTTTGTATAGTTTTGCATTTTGCATATACATAAGCCAATATGAGTTAACATATATAAGAAATTATTTATTGATTGAATTTACTTTGATGTTGTATTAGTTAGCTTTCTATCATTATAACAAAATACTTGAGATGATTAACCTATAAATAAAAGGTTTATTTTTGCTCACAGTTTTGTAGCTTCCATCCCCAGATTGGCTGGATTCATTGTGTTTAGGCTTCTGGTTTGTGAGCTAGATGGCAATACACAGAGCCCAT
This sequence comes from Aplodontia rufa, assembly GCA_004027875.1. Lineage (NCBI taxonomy): Eukaryota > Metazoa > Chordata > Mammalia > Rodentia > Aplodontiidae > Aplodontia > Aplodontia rufa. The sequence continues at coordinate 3,301 of PVKS010011720.1, read as the reverse complement.
GGCAGAGGAAACTGTTTACTTTATCATCCAGGAAGCAAAAGAGAAAGAGCAAAGGACCAGAGTCCTACAAATACCTTTCAGGGGAACACTTTCAATGACCTATGGACCTTCCTCAAGGTTCTACCACTTTCCAATAGCATCAGGTCTTAACATGTGGGCACTAATTTCTAACATATGGACCTTTGGGAGACATTTATCATCCAAACTTTAAAAATTAAATCCTTCATTTCACATATACAGATGTTTTCTAAGTCTAATTGATTCCCAAATACACCCAAATCATCTTTATAACTATAATCTGCAATCAAGGTAAAATCATTTTTATATTCAGAGCACAACTCTAATTGACTGCTTGCCCCTTTTGCCTCCAGGTTTTAACTCTACTAATTCATTTATTGTAATGATATAGAATAATATTCCTTAAACTCATGTGACCATACCATTCCATGTTCAAGAACTTTCAGTGGTGACTTCTTTATTTTAGCACAACAAAGCTAAACTTCTCCCCTGAAATTTAAAATCTTCCATCTGTTTCTGTTTTTCCTATGTAATATTATTTTCTATTATTCCTTAACAAGCTTTCACTGCCCTACTGAGACAGGTATATTTTTTTTGCCTTTAGTAAACTAGGCCCCAAAGATAAAAATTTACATAAAATATTCTGTAGCATGTTCCTTGTTTGCTCTTGCCTTCTAAGCTTTACAATACTGTTTAGCTTTTTAGAATGCCTACATCTCTACCATTACCTTACAAAAATTTACATAAACTCCATAGCCCAAGAAGTGCTTTTCCACCTATAAAACTTTTTCTCCAGTTCTCATTAATCATCCAACTATCTTTCATAGTCTTTAAAGTCTAAAGACTATGTCTTTAGACTAAAGACATAGTCTAAAATGGGCAATTGAGTCCTATGAAATCAGATTTAGAAGGAATATACAGTTAAAGTCTATGACTCTCAGCTCTCCCATTTACGTCTTTCTTCTAGAAATGTTATTTATAAAAACAAGTATAATTTATATTCTTAACTCATTCCTCTCCCCACTTTTTAAAATACAAACAGTGGAAGGAGTGATGAAGCTGTTCCTAAAGAGTTCACATGAGAAGGAACTCAAATGAAATGATTGATTGTGCCAGGTGAGGATCTGGAGAAAGAATTTCAGGCAAAGTGTGTGGGAATTGCAAAGTCCTTTACATGGCATCACTTTCCCCCAGGAAAAACAAGTCAGCTAGTGCAGTCTGAACAGAGCAATGAGGGAGAGATGACCCCAGATGAGAATGAGGAGGATCGAAGGGCCAAATCAAGGGCGGGACCTAAGCCATGGTAAAGTATTTAGAATGTATTCTAGACTTGATAAAAATCTATTGTTCAATTTTGAACAGAGCATGACATGAAATATTCATAACTTAAATTAAACACATGGGTGCTCTGTTGAGATTTGACAACAGGCAAGTATGGTTAGAGAGGTTGAGAAGTCTTGGCAACAGAAAAAAATTTCCACAAGAATGCTTTAGAAGCACTTTTTCTAATTTGGTTTTGACACCTTGACCCTATAAATCAACTAAAATTATAGATTACTTAGAATAAATGATATGAAGATTACTATACATTAAAACCTATAGGATATAAGCAGAGTGCTACTAGGGAGAAATTCATAACAGTGGAAGCATCTGTTTAACACATTGAAAGCCAATAAACTAAGCATCCGCTAAAATAAATAGATGTTTTAACAAAGTAATTTAAATAACTTAGGTGGAAGAATAAAATAAACTACAAAGAAATGAAATATAAATAAAAACAAAAAAATTAAAATTGGCAAGTTGGAATAAGAAGATGAGAGAGGATAGATTAATAATTGTCATTGGTAAGTACATCCAGCTCAGATTTCTATCTTTTCAAGAATTGGTCTCTAATACATAGAGACTGATTCATGGTAACTCCAGGTAAAATGTGATCCTATCCCAGTAGCCATGGTTCATTAAGCAGGGAATCATGAAAGTCACCCAAGTCAGATCAATTTTGTTTTGTTCCTGGAAATTTGAAATTTAAAATCATTAGGAAACAGAGCAGGGTCACTGAGGGTATTTGTGGATACTCCAAATGTTACTTGGATTCATAGTATAATTGAATAATTTCTATGTCCAAATCAGTCATAAATATCTTTTCCTAAAATCCTTTGTAAAAGGAATGGAATTAAAAAAATATGCTTTCCTCACCTTTATAACCACAATAACCTTTTTCTCATTACAAAGAAAGACACAGATCTGCCTCAGTCTTGAGTATTGCAGTGATACATGGAACCAGCATGTGTAACCACCGGGGTGCCGAACAAAAGACAAAAGGGAATGTGGGTGTTGGTGTTGAGAGTAAATTCCCAATGCTTGGGGAGCTTCTGGCAAATCAGGGGATTTAATTTTCATTGAATTAAGTAAAATATAAAGAGACCCCAGTAGAAGTATCATTAATTAATTGTTAAAAACAATATTTGGCAGCTGGAGGGTTGCCCAGCAGTAGAGCATGTGCCCTGTATTTGCAAAGACCTGGGTTTGATTCCCAGCACCACATACACAAGTGATCAGAGGAAACACAAAAACCAGATGAAAAATATTAAAAATTAACTCTCTTTCTCTCTTCTCTCTCTATAAAGAAAAAACCCCCAATATTTAAATAAATTCTTGTCATATACATAATAATGAGTTTGAAGAATTAAATAACATTTCTGTTTCAAAACTCCCTCTAGGACTTCTTGTTAATATATGTCAATAATCTTTCTCAGCATGTTATAAATGAAATCAAACATGTGGTCGGGTGTGGGTGAGCAAGGCAGAAATTTTACTTCGGCCTACAAGCGAAAGAAAAATGTGCACCTTGCAAGGGAGTGAGGGGTTTTTAGTGTTGACCTGACGCAATACTGCCCTTCACCCTAATTGGAGGAGCTCAGGTCCACAGTCTGCGTGATTGGCTGTGATTAAGTGGAGGCGGGTGCAAGAGGAAGTAGACGGTGACTGGGAGATAATGGGGGTGGGGGTCGCCGACATGTGGCGAGGGTAGTAGGGATTCCAAGTTCGCTGGAAGAAGATGGCTGGTACTGGAAGGGGTCCTTGGAAAGAAGTGAGCGGACACAGGTGAGGGAGTTACTATCTTCAAAGGGGGAGGGGGATCTAAAATGGAGGTAGTAGATTATACATCACAGTCTTTCAAGTTTGACAGAAAAGACATACATCTTACAATTCCCCCCTCTTACATGATACACATATACTCTTTTCTTCAAACTCTGATATTAATTTTTGACATTCATCTTTG
>PVKS010011719.1:0-55854 GCA_004027875.1 Aplodontia rufa | reverse complement strand
TAAAGCCCAACTGTTCTCTTTCTGATCAGAAAGGTTTTGCTTCCCAGAAAGAAAGGACACAGGATTTCCCTTGGCAGCCATACCATAGGGAGAACCAACTCCAAGGTGGTTCAATTTCTGTGTTTTATTTCACTCTGATACTTGTTCACACATACCCAGTTTTATTTTTATTTTTGTACCAGGGATTGAACTCAGAGGCACTTGACCACTGAGCCAAGTCTCCAAACCTTTTTTAAAAATTTTATGTTGATACAGTGTCTCACTAAGTTGCTTAGGGTCTTGCTAAGTTGCTGAGGCTGACTTTGAACTTGCAGTTCTCCTGCCTCAGCCTCCCAAATCACTGCGATTATAGGCGTGTGCCTCTGCACCTGGCCCCAATACCCAGTTTTTGACTACCAATCTCCTTTGTGGCCTCTACAAAACGTGCTGGGATCTAAGCATTTTCTAGGAGAAAGGTAGTCTCTAACAGCAGTTAATAACACTATTTTACGATGAAATGAGATCACTTTCCAAGGAGCTTAAGAATTCTTAGTCTGATATCACATTGCATTTTGCTAAAACCCATGTCTTCAGTCAAACTGTTTCCTCATCCACGTAGGCTTAAACATTCTTAAAGTGCTCTTCTGTAATTCTTATGTAATGCTCAAAACAATTTAGTGAGGTAGTCATTAACATTCATTTTAAAGGTTTGAAGAAACTAAGGTTCAGAGAAGTTAAGTGGTTTGTATGAGATTATGAAATGAATTTTTGGCCCAATTGAAGCCATAACTAGGTCTGCTGACATCCTCTCTAAAACTTTTTCATAGCATAAGAAGCAAACGCAAAAAGTGTGGAGGGGAGGGAGAAGACTGTAAGTGCAGAAGTTGTGTTGCCATAGGAATAAATAAGAAAATGCCATAAGGATAAAAATTAAAGGTCTGTTTCCCAATTTTATAAATTTATATCTGAAATTTTATTTGAACATTGATGTGACCTGAAGTTGCAAAACGGATTTTCGTGTTGTGTGATGGTGTTCCCTTCCAAGAGATCCGTGGCATGCATGATGTCCAAGGTTGCAATTATAACATGTCTCTTTTGATTCAAAATGGCAAGAAGGAAAAAACTTTTGCTGACTTTTGTGAAGCCCGGATTCTGGAATTCCTACAATAGTAATCTCATTGATCATGTAAAATCCAGAGAGATTGCATTAAAAAAAAACTGGAGGTCAGTTCTAATTTTTATAAGTCTTTTCCAGCAGCCTTACTTTCTTGAAGAACATAGGTTAATAGAATTTTTTTTTCTTTTTTTCTGTACTGAGGATTGAATCTAGAGTCCCACCCATGCTAAGCGAGCAGTCTACCACTGAGCCATGTTCCCAACCTTTCTCGTTTTATTTTGAGACAGTGTCTCAGGAAGTTGCCAAGGCTGACCTCAAACTTGTGATCCTCTTTCCTTAATTGCCCACCCCCAAGATGCTGGGATAATAAAATAGATTTTAAACTCTTCTCAGGGTAAGCCTCTCCACAAACACACAAGGCTTCTTTGGGTTTGCTCCCTATTGCACGCAGAAAAATAAGGACAGTGAAGACTTCAGGGAGGCTGGACCAGGAGAGTGGCATCTGCTGATTCTGAGACTGGACTGGGAAGGCTGGCTGACTTCCAGAAAGATGATATTCATGACCACGGCCACGCAGTGTGAGCAGCCACATTGCAAACATTCTCCCCTATGGTTACCTAAAAGTTGTGAACGAGAAATCAATATCATACTATAAATAAATATCATTGATCAGCTCTTCCACAAGGGAGCCAGATGATTATGGAAGGGAGATTACGAATGTTCCTTAGACTACTGCTATTGACCCTCACGTAGGCCTGGAAGGTTCTTCTCTCAGATGTCCCTTTGACTAACTGCATCACCTCTGTCAAGTCTTTCATAAGGCTCTTACCTTGTCACAGCTACTTGACCATATTATTTAAACTGGTAATTCTTACTTGGCTATCTCATCCTTGCTCCTATTTGCCTTCATCTACTATTCCTTTTTTTCCCATAGTACTAACTACTACATATACTCTAATATACTATATGTGCTTATTTTTAATGTGTTGTTCTTAATGTAGGCATCTCCTTAGGAAATAATATAAACCAGAACAGGATTTTTGTCTTTCAGTTTTCACTGCTGCATTCTCAGTACCATAAGTTCTTAATACATATTCTGTTGAATCAATCAACTGATGAATGAAGTTGTGAATTTGCAATTGCATAAAAATAAAATATTTGAAAGATAGGACTTCCAATATATATAATACACAGCAATAGTTGATATTTATAGTAGCAATCCTAAAGCAAATGAATGCTTAATAGGTTTTATTCAAGGGATATTTTTTCCTTAGCATAGTTAGCAGTTTTTATTTTTTAAAGAGAGAGGGACACTTAGAGAGAAAGAGAGAATCAATTTTTTGTTCAGTTTCTCATGTGGCTTCCATTGCTCCGAAGCTTCATTGTGTATGTGATGCTGGGGTTTGAACTTGCATATTCTCACATGCCAGGCAAGCACAGCACCGTAATCGCTGAGCCACTGCTCCAGCCACAATGGCTAGCATCTTTAAGTAGATACTTTAATATATCTGGAAAAATTGTATTGGAGCATATGTTTTGACAATGATATGAATCTATAAAAGCACATCAAAAATGCAACTCAGTAGCCATGAATTTAAATCAAAGACCAAATGCACTTAACATCTATGCTCTATCAATTTACAGTTACCTGACACTGGGTATACCTTTCTTGGTAACTTCTTTAATTTTCTATCCTTCCTGCCTTCCTTCCTTTTCCTTCTAACCTACGTAGTATACTTGCTTATACAATTATCTTGCATTCAATAATTTCATAGATCATTAGCTCAATATATCCATTAATAGACAAATTATAAAAAAATAGTTGAGATTGTCAGGAAAGATAAGAGAGAAAATCATTGCTCAGAAAGTTTGGTCTTGTAGCCCTGATTTCATGAAGACAGAGCATCATTAAATCAGGTTAAGTTACCTACATTGGAAGCATAATCAGATTTACATTGTATATTGGCTAAAAGTAAATGTAGCTGTAATATTTGTGGATCCCACAGAGAGATATATGGACTATACATTATATGTTCAACTATTTAAATGTAAATATTAATCTCACATTTTAAGTAAGTTATGCCTTATTTCTAGGTAAAAATACTTTCAAAATGACATAGTAAAAAAATTTTGCATACCATATCTAGACATGTATATGTACACACATTTAAGAGAGAATTATTTAATATTGAAAAATATTCCTGAGCTACCAGATTGCAATAGTTTTGCAAGTTCTATTAATTTATGCATTACCCTAGAATCATGAATTGAAACATGAAAAGAAGAAAATGGACTCGGTGCTAATAGAAAATGCTGTTTTACCTACGCAAAACTCTACTGTGTATGCTTAAGACTTACAAATCTTACTCTGTCAGTACTATGTACAGAACCCTGAATGAAATGACATCTAATTTTCCTTAGGAAATTTAATTTTTTTGTATGTTGGGGAATGCAGAGCTTGCTAAATATCAAGGCCCAAAGTTCAAGCCTCTCTTTACAGATTTAAGGACCACAGTTGTTTAAAGACATCAATATTTCAGGAGAGGAAAATATCTCAGATGAGGGAGAATTCTTTTTTAACTTTTATTTATCAAAGCTAGGGATTTAACCCCAGGATGCTTTGTCACTGAGCTGCATCCCCAATTCTTTTTTATTTTTTATTTTCATATAGGATCTTGCTAAATTGCTGAAGCTGACCTTGAACTTCTGATCATCCTGTCTCAGCCTCCAAATTAGCTGCAATTACAGGTCTGTGCCTGGCTTAACTTTTATTATTTAATTTTATATTTTATTGTATGTATTTAAGGCATACAACATAATGCTTTTATATACATACATGTAGTGAAACAACCACAACAGTGAAGCAAATTAACGCATCCATCACTTCATGGTTATCTCTTGTATGTGTGTGTGGTAAAACAAAACCCAATCTCTTTGAAAATTTTCAACATACAGTACACTATTATGGTATTCCTGTTGTACATTAGATCTACAGCATTATTCATCCTACATAAGTGCAAATTTGTACAGATTAGCCCCGTGTGTCTTAAGTCTTTAAAAGAACAGCCTGAGTTATCATTTGGTGATTCTTAAATTTAGTTAACCAATCAAGTATACTTGGAGGTTCCAAGTAGATGAAGTAGGTGTCTAGGAATCTGTGGCTTTAAAACGGGTTCAGAGATAATTCTGATAAACTGCTGAGGCAGCGGTAGGCAACATCTTTCACGATATCTTGTGTGTTCTACTCAACTTTTTCACCGCTCTTACCAAAAGACATGACAAGAACAATTTTAGGAGGAAAAGTTTATTTGGAGGCTCATAGTATCAGAGGTGTCTGTCCATAGCAGGCTGGCCCCATTCCTTGGGGCTCAGTTTGAGGTTGCACATCATGGCGGAAGAATGTGGCAGAGGGAAGGGGCTCAAGGCACGGCTCCAGGGAGCAGATAGAGACTCCATGCAGATACCAACTGTATTCCCCAAAGGCGCAACGAGCCACCCTCTCCAGCCACACCTTGCTTGCCCTCAGTTACCACTCAGTTAATTCCTGTTAGAGGATTAATTCACTGATTAGGTTAAGGGTCTCATAATCCAATTGTTTCTCCTCTATGACTTCTTTCATTTTTCACACATGAGATTTTGGGGGACATCTAGCATCCAAACCATAATACTCTACAACAAATTCAGAAGTCACTTTGAGATCTGGGGATGTAGGTCAGTGGTACGGTATTTATGCAACAATGGAAGGCCCTGGGTTTAATATCCAGCAGTGCAAACAAACAAATAAAAAAGTTATTTTGATGTGACCATTATGTTTCTCATTTAGAAATTCAGAATAATAATACATCTCATGCAGTAAATGTTGTAAAATTCATAAAGGAAAAGTCTGCAACAAAGTGAAGGCATTCCATAGAAGTTAGTGGGATTCATGTATCTGAAGTGTATGAATCTGACTGGATTTTAGAATATGGATTATTTATGGTTCACCTTTTCTTCTAGTGATTGATGAAAATTGGTTTTAGATACTTATTTATATCTTCTTCTAACTGAAAAAATTTCTTCCTTGAAAAATTGGATTAAAACATAAAGATTCCTTTGCAAACACTATTTGAAGGTAGTCCTGTTGTTAAATTTTGGTTTAATTCTAGCTACTCACTCCTTAATTTTCATATCCATCAACTTCATAATTTAATCAGATTCAATATGTTTAATAAAATAGTTTATTAAAAATCTCATAGATACTTATTGGGTAAATTTTAGATGATGCAGATAAACTAAAAGAGGAAATGATGCATCATGAATGATCTCATGTTTATCACTGATATACTTGGGCAAATCATTCCATGTTCCTTTGTGTCAAATATCCATTTAATATACATCTCTGTTTTTAAAGGTATTATGTATGCATATTTTTGAAAACAATTTTAACTAAAAGGTACATTGGGTCATCTTTCTAAGTACGTACTTGTGTGGAGTCTTTGTGATCATTTTTAGTAGCTACAGAATTTCCAAAATATATCCAACTAATACCAACTCTTGAATGTTTAGAGTCTTTTCTTTCTATAAATAATGCAACTTGAACATTTATTTGTATATATGCTTATTTGTGTCCAATTATCTTCTTAGGTTCAGCAGCAAGAGAAGTTGATGTTACAAATTGATGTTCAGTTATTTTCAAAAAAAGTTACGCCTATTTAAATTTGAACCATCTGACCATTACTGAGAGTTGTCTCCTTTTTTTTTTTTTTTAAGAGAGAGGGACAGTGAGAGACGGAACGATAGACTCAATTTTATTTAGCCTTTCATGTGGCTTTCGTTGCTCAGACACTTTGTTGTGTATGTGGTGCTGGGGTTCAAACTCAAGTACTCACACATGCCAGGCAAGCACCAGAACCGCTGAGCCACCACTCCAGCCCCACCCAGACCTTTTGAACATCCATTTTTTCTCAGCACTAGTCACCTGTGCTTCATAAATAGTTCGTTGGGTTTTCGTGGACATTGCTTGCATTTCACACTGAATTAAAGGCTAAAATGAACTCCCTGTTGGACAGTTCATAGGCAAAAGTTTACACACTAGTAAAATGAAATTTAAATGTAAAATAAGATTTTAAATGTAAAAATTTGCTTCTGGTTCGACATGCCAACACTGAGGCTGCTCATAGTTGCTGACTGGTTGGTTGATTTAGACCAACCAAAGATGAGCCACATCGCCTGGGTGGTGGGCACAGTGCTGCATGTTACCACGTCGTGATTTGCCCAGGCAAATCTGATGGGACCGATTTCTCAGGAGTAACCCAACCTGACACAGATTCTAAGATTAAATTTCAAGATAAGAAAGTTTAAATTGGCTTTAACTAGATAATATTTCTAATCCAGTAGATATTAATAGAATATGTCATTGAAACTTTGCCTTCTATTCTTGTTCCATTATTTACTGTTCCTTCTAATTCAAGTACATGAATTAATCTTGCCAAGCCTGAATTTCCTCATTTATCACATGGAAGTAATGAAATTGAACTGAATATATGGCATGTTCTAATAGTACATTAGATTATGTCTTTAAAATACTTGAAACCATGCCTATCTTATACTTTTTTTTCAATAAATGGATGCTGTCTCCTATGAATTTCAGGATCTAATATAAAACATATAAAATGACAGTGTCTCTAGAGCTTTCTCTGCTGTCCTTAACAGAGATAGGAGATTGGGGTACATATAAACACTTCTTAAATGTTCCTTCTATCCACATCCTTACAAGACGTTTTTGTGTGTGGCTTTGTTACAGAAAATATAGTAGTCACACAAAGAGCCCCATGGCCAGGCTAGGGCCAAAGGTAAACAGGAAACTCTTGCTGTGTATTCCTTAGAAGTGTTCTGCCATATTTAATTTGTCATGATTAAAGTAAAGTTCATGACATCTTATTTCATCATTGAACAAATGATTTTCAAGAAGATTCTTTCACCTTAAATCAATATAATGTTTTCTTCTGAACATTCTGCTCAAACATATGTAAGATGGTCTTGAAGCTAAAATAAGATTAATATGCACAGCACATTCAAATAATTTTAAAGGCATAAACTTACAAGTTTAAAGTGATATTTCAGGCTGGAGTAGTGCTTTGTAAAAAATATAGATTGGTACTTGAAATAAATGATCCTAATATAATATTTATTTCATTGAAATTTGTAGCTACAGCTATCAAGAAATTAGAAAAGTCCACTTTTTATTTTGTTTATTTTGTTGTAATTTACTGCAGCTCATTGTTTCAGCTTCCCCCTTCTTCCCCATTTGGCTTTTCCGTAGCTTATTCGTCTTATGGTGGTTCTGCTGATTCAGTACCACCCTCAGCAGTCCTGGCTGTCAGTCACTGACACTTCTATTGAAAAGCTGACTTGGTAGAAAATAAAAATGCTTCTTTAGATGGTTAGATCTAACTGCAGTTTGGGGGTGGAGATTGGAGTCAATTAGAATATGTGCACCCAGCAAGATGGAAATAAGGAACTTTAAAAGTGGCATAAAAAAAAAACTCCAGTCTTAAGAGGAGTATTAAGAAATGATGTATGATATTTTAAGAGGACAAAGTAAAATAGAGAAAAACTAAAATAAAGACATGAACAAAAAAAAAAAGGAAAGAAGAAATCTTACAGGCAATGTTATAAAATAGCAATATAAAATAGAAGCTCCTTTGGGGACATGAGGGTTGAAACCATATTTACAAGGCCTTTTGTTCCTATGTAGAAATAAAGCCATTGGAATACTTTGTCGAATCAAAATAGCACTAAAAGGTTATAACCTCTTCGATCAATAGGAATACTATTTTCCATAAAACAGGTTTTTTATTGATTGGTGACATCATTCTCATTCATGAATAAGCAGGATGCTCCAACGCACATCAGCAGACGTGCACAAGAGTTTTTGTTTCATGGTGGACACTCCTGGCCTCTGGGTAAAAATGGAGCCATGAAACATCTCATTCTCATTTGCCTCAATAAGTCCCAAAGATCGTTGTCTCAGGTACTTGTTAGTGCTCAAGAGTGCATGTTACTAATTATGGTGTAAATAAATCTTGTTTCCAATTTGCCCAAGGATAATTCACACTTAGGTGTAATAATAATCCCTGTCCTGTGTCTCTAGCTTTCAACTCAGAAGGTGTGAAAAATTTTACAATAATTCACTGGATGGCATGTCAGAGCTCAGTTTAAAAATAATCTTTTACTTAACAAGCCTATGTTTATTTTTTGGTTAAGCTTCTTGGTAATTGATGCCATATAGGAGACGAAGAATTATTTATAATATGGACAAGGTAGAATAGCAATTTTAGTGATTTTTGTAGAAAAACTATAATGTCAAAAATCATGATATAGCCACATATTTAAACATAATGCACACTAATGTAGAGATTTCTTTGCAGTATCACTCATCTAGTAGGATTGTAGAGTGAAAAGAAAAATTAAAAAGTGCATTATGTAGAGTTTGATGTATTCACGGTCAGATGCAGCGTGCGTTGCTTTTAAATGGCAATTTATTATATGTTGTATATTCCTTTCTAAACTGAAAAGTTTCCTGCTATGGGATTACTTTAGTTAGAGTGAACTATTTGCCAAAATCTCCTACTAGGGGGCTTGACCTCAAATGCTATTAGACATATTACATGCAGCCAGTGCATAGAGTTGGTAGCAGATATTTATTTGCAAATTGAATAATATATTTTATTTACCAAACACATTCATCACTTATAAACAGTTGGAAAAGAAACAGCTCTTAAGTGGTTTTCCAGCATGATTTTAGATCCCAAATATATTTTGCAATGTAGCAATATCATTATAAAATTTATGTTGACATTATTATACCTGTTGTTCATTCCATCTCCAATGTCTTCATTTCTAGTCCAGGGGAAAATGCTGGTGAAATAGTTCCAGAAGTAAATTATTGGTTAAATTATTGTTTTCTTTTAAGGCAGTGGTGGGACAGCTGGAGCAGTGGCTCAGCCGTTATGGTGCTTACCCTGCATGCGTGAGTACACGAGTTTGAACCCCAGTACAATGTACACAATGAAGTCTTGGAGCAATGAAAACCACGTGAAAAACTAAATAAAAAATTGTTTCTCTCTTTCTTTCTCTCTCACACACTTTCCCTCTCTCTTTAAAAAGGAAAACGAGAGAGAGAGAGAGAGAGAGAATGAGTTAGTGAGAGAAAGAGAGAATCAATTCCATTTATTTTTCCATCTGGCCTTTGTTTCTCTAACACTTAGCTATGTATGTGGTGCTGAGGTTTGAACCCTGGTTCTTGCCCATGCCAGGCAAGTGCTCCTACTGCTGAGTCATGGCTCCAAACCCGGTTAGTTATTTTTGTGAGTGCTTTATTTCAGTCTTTTTATGAGAGAAAGTTTTTCACTCTGAAGCTAATCTAAACCTTCATGGAAGAAAGCTTCCATATAAATTCAAATGGAGTGACCAAGTTGGGAGCAGGTGGTCAGCACTCTGGAGAGTCCAGGATAAAGGCAGCAGCAGAGATGAATTTACTCACAGTTTATTAAAGCATAGATTGTATGTTCCTCACATAAATAAATTACTTCCAATGATTTAGGGATGGTCCTAGCACTTTGGTATAATTTTTCATAAAGATGGTTCCCTAAATTGTAAAAATTAAAAGCCTTGCAAGAGCCAAAATATATGTGGAGGCAGAAGGCTGATTTTCATCTCTGTGCCAAAGAAGGTAGTTAGCTTATAGCTATATGGGTTTCTAAGGGAAATTAAACAACAACAACAACAACAAAAAAAACAGAAATAAAAACCCAGAAAAAAACTCTTGTGTCATGTAAACCTTCCAAGTACAGTTGATGGGTTGATGGTTTCTAGGAGAGTTTTTAAGCTTTTGCAATGTCAGTTTAATGGTTTACTAAGCCTTTTGTTTTTAACCTTCAGGTCCCATTATTATTTTCTGTTTTCAGATGATCATTTCTGACTTAATGGATTAATTGCTATTGTTTGTATCCTAGTAATAGCCACATTCTTGACTAGTTACTAGAGAGATAGCATTAATGATAAACTTATCCTAAAGTTGATTATGTCTTAAGCTATCTGTGCATGACATTAATACGTATGAGTACATATTTTAGGAAATACAGGTATCTGTATTATCTGTATTGGGGAGTTAATAATCAATTGTTTTCTGCTAGTATGTCTGATCCAGAAAGCTGAAAGATGTTTAATTATTGAATAAAACCCAAGTATTTTCCCATGACAGGTCAGTTGCTTCTTGCTTGAGCCTTCCTTGTAGTTGCCTGAAAGTGCTGAGGCGTTTTATACCTTTGTTAATATACTATGTGGGTTTTTTTGTCTCCAATTCCGCTTGCTTCTTATTTTCCTGGTAATCTTCTATTCATCATCGAAGATGCTGCTTTCTAAAACTTTGATTTCTTCACCTTCAGGACAGGCATAATAACTGGTCCTTCTATCTTTTCACATATACTGCCAATCTCTCTGCCAGGGTTGAAATGATTTATTCATGGGGTGCCCTCCACCTGTAGATTGAAAACTCCTTGAGGACAGCACCCAGGGTATTATTATTCATCACCTTCTGCCAGAACAGAGTCAGGCACTCAAATACGTGCTTACTGGACAAAATCACTTGGATAAAGGTGTTCTTACAACAAAATATGTTCTCCTCCCTCTTTCTGTTTGTTTCTTACTTCAAAAGCGAGGGGCTGCAGCCTTCAGTACCTAGGAGTAAAGTGAAGTGATTCTTAATAACTTTTGGGGATTACCTGCCCAGTGCTGGTTCAGAGGGCAATCTGCCTTCCTTGCTGCCTAGACGGGCTTTGAAGAGCTTACCATCAGCATCCAAAGAACTGAGTCAGAACTGCTGCTCACATGAGAAGGTTTGTGTAATAAAGGTTCTGACTTCCTTCTCTGATATTTGATTGCCCACAGCTTTTATGTGTCACCACTCCCTTGTGCCCCTTTTGTCCCACTGCAGAGCAAGTTGGTAAGAAGCTCTGGCCTCCCTTCTTCGGTTATGGACAGGATGTTCAAAAGTGTGCAAAACCTCAGCCATCAAAACTCCAGGCCACCCTCTTTTCCCTGTGCTATCAAGATGTTCCCCAAACTGCTTGTGTGTCACACTTATTCTGTAGAAATCTCATCACTTGAGAAATGAACCTTTCAGATCCTCTCAATGTGTGGAAGGAATTTCAGCCCCAAATCCTAAACAGGCTTGGGGTAGGAGTCCACCGTGACGCTGTGGGATGTCTACACAACAGCATCCCTCTAGGTTCCGATGACTTCCAGGGGCAAAGGCCCTGGTAATGACAACCTCAAATTTCACATATCACTCCCACTCATCCTCTTCATGGATTCCTTCCTTTATGTTTCTTTTGAGGACTGTAATAAGGTTGTTTGCCTTAGTGTGATATAAAATAATGACACGGATTTTAACAAGGTCCAGACAAGCAGGCACACAGCTGACCATGTGCTCAAGTCCTACGGTCATGTTGCCACACAGTACAACTTTCAATTATAGATGAAAATTCTCTTTCATAATCATCTGTAATTCTAGGAGTGGAAAAAACATTATCAATATCCTCTAAATATTTTCATGCTTAAATTTATTAGTTTCAAAGGATAATAAGATTTTAGTAAAGTTCTAATGTTCAGGTATTTTATAGTAAAGTAAATAAGCAAATAAATTGTTCTTTTTCCATTCTTATATTTTCAGAAGAAAATAAAATATACTTTGAATGTTTTTAGTGTTTGAAATATATTTTCCTGAGATTATTTTTTTCCAAAGTTAAAAATATTTATCTCATATTCAGTTGCTTGGATTTGATACTTGTTTATGTCAATTGAGTATATATCTTGTGCTAGGCTCTATCACACACGGATTATTTTATTACTTTTTCTACTTGAAATTGAGTTCAATGTGATGTGGGTATTAAAGTGGTCACCACATCACTCTTCAAAATGTCCCTTTTCCACCTCACTTTTCAAGAGATAGGAATCTACAGCAGGATTCTCAGTAATACTTAATTTCCTGAAGAAGGCAAGTATTTAACTGTAAATGGTTTTTAAGGCTAGAATTACATCTTCATAAGGTCAAAGAATCTGAAAGAGCAAAAATGTAGTCAGTAATCTGGATTGGGCAGCCCCAAGTCCATGAACCACCAAGCTGGCTTATTTGTAATTAGAAGACAGCTACATTAGGTATGAGCTCCAATCAAGACTTTATATACAGGAATTGCTCTGAGTTTTTCAAGCAGAAAATTATAAACCAGCAGCAGAGAGCAGTATGGAGCCATTTTTAAAACCAGAAAAGAGTCAAAGAGCCCAGAAAGGGCTGGGGGAGGGGAAAGGATAGGTCTAAATGCTGTCCAAGGTCTTGATTACATTTTCTTTTTATGTATGCTTTTCAGATAGATGGAGGGAGGGAGAGAGAGGGAGAGAGAGCAGGTCCATAGTTTGGATAAAAATTCATATATTTCTTTCTCCTGGTCTTCTTGCTTGCTTTACTTCAGCAGCATGTTTTTAGAAGATCTATATGTATGGGTATGTATATAAGTATATACCCATACATATAAATCTTCCCTCAGTCCTGTTTAGAAAGGGTGTGTGTAGAGTACTAAGTTGTGTTTGCTGCGGTGCAATTCTACACAGTACTTATTAATCTGCCTTTCATATGCAGCCTGGCTATCCCAGTTTCACATCCTTAGACAAGCTTATAGATAGAGTGCACCTACACCTTGATTTTCTCTAATATTTTCACTTCAATTCCCCTTGGTATCTTTGAGTTAGAGGATGTTATTATATTGTTGATCTCAGTTTGGTTGAATTTCTATCCAATTTAAATCAGGATCAAATGCAGTGTTTGAAGAGCAAGCCGAGGATGTGAACACAGAAAGCACTCTCTCTGATCCTGTCATATCGTCAGTAGATGAATGTGCCTTCATCTAATTAAATGTTCTTTTATATATAAACAGAAACATCTATTTATGCCAGTGCCCTGCCGATCTATAAATGACACAAGCTGCCCCTCTTGTTTCCCCACCATCATCATGAAATGCCAGCCCTGAGTCACTTTAGCCTTGGGCATCCAATATAGGTGATCTTTTTAAAAAGTCAGGCTTTGCTTTTCTTTTTTCAAAGTCTGTCTGGATGATTGTGTTTGTGGGTGTGTGAGGACAGGAAGGGTTAGTATCAGTGTCGAAAGAAATTGGGCTCTGAGAAACCAGATTAAGTATTTTTTATAATAGAACTCTCCTGTTTGGTGCTCGGTTTATTGCTGTCCTTGATTGCTGGGCATTGTTTGGTAAGGAATGGGACAGGGGAGTTTCTAGGCTTGTCTTTTCCACTGTGGAATCTTAAATATCTAACAACCCGAAATTCTCTGCAATGTGAGTGAATTAAAAGGTTATGCCACTCCTTAAGGCCACCTTCTGACCATGTAAGCACAGGACAGCTTTCCCAACAAGTGAAATTTTAGAACAAAAGCAGACCATCTCCTAAGGCACATTTACCTAGATTTTAGAGAAAGATGCCAGAGCATTTTCTATCAAGAAGGTTAAACTCATAGGATTATATGAAAACACTCATTTTAGCCCTGCTAACCTGTAAAGATTTCATTTTGCTTCATTTATCTTCCCTCTTACTCCTATGCTAAACCATCCCTGGCTTCGATGAAAGAATCATGTCTCCATTCATTTCCTATCTTGCTGAATTGCCTTCACATTTCCTATCATCGGCACATAATCCTATTCTCTCCATTATTGTCTTAATACCAAGAACAGCACAAGATAATGGATAGGCAGTGTAATAACAGCGTGGCCTGTAGGAGCCCCTCGAGGGAAATATCTTTGATGCTGGTGGAATATTAATGCATCCTAGGTCCCTGATCTTCCTCTTTCACTTCATCTTCTGTTTTCTAAACTACATAATGACTTTCATATACATGACAAAAGCATTGGAACAGAAAAAGCCTCATTGATGAGCAGCAGGGCTGTGTGATATTAAGGAGTCCTATTCTTACTTCTTTGTACAGTTTTTGACCACCATCTGAGACTGTATGTGCAGGTAATTTCTGATATGAATAGATAGTAGTGTAAAGAAGTGTAATCATATTGTGTTAATGCAAATGCCCATCAAAAGCACTGCATGAAAATAAATTAAGAGATAATTCTTCAATAATGCATTTGTCCATAAGATGATTTTGGACAGATTAAAAACAAACACCTCCATATCACATGGACAAGGGAGTGGGCTGCTTCCAGGGAAGCTAATCAGCAGCAGATTATGAATGAGACAGTAAATCAAAGCCACCTACATTAAACTTTGTAGATTAGGTTATAGTTACAATTTGTTGTACATAATTTTTCAATAAAAGGGAAGATATTGATTTTTTCTGAGCATAAATACTACAGTCAAGGAAAATTGATTAGCAAATAATAAAAGTATGTAGGAGAGAAATTGCTTGGTATCACAACGGCTAGAACCTTTTGGCTGCTTTGAGAGGGGCGAGCATTCTCCAAAACCAGAAAGAAATCTAAGTTTCAGACTCTACCTTCTTCCCTTTTTCCTATTTTGTTTATAATTTCCCTTTTTGTGTTAGTGCCCATTGTGTTATCTGTAAAAATGTTTGCTGATAAGCTAAGATGGTTATAAAAAGATGTGCATCCAACCTATCCTGCAAAGGGATAAATAGAAAATGCCCCAGACATTTCCTTGAGCCCTCAAAAGGCAGATCACAAGGTTTATATTTCCATATGAAGAAAACTAAGAAAGTTGTTTGTGGAGGCTTCTTTAAAAATGATTTTCCTTCTACTGAAATGACATAATAATGACTAATAGCTGAATTTCTTTCTTTTGAACATATTATTTTTAGTAATTCTATAAAAAGGCAACAGAGTAGGGCTGCAAGTTTTTTTAATTTGGTGATTTTTTTGGTCAGAAAAGATTTTTTAAGCATTGCTCTGTCCCAGGTGCAGTGTTAAACAGCTGATTGAAAAACATATCAACATAGATGAGTTTTTGTTTTTCTTTTAGGCAGATAACAGTCTAGTTATGGAATGAACAAAGGTTATGTTCATTTATTTATTGGATAGTAAATGTATTGTAAGAATTGCGTTGGACACAGTGAAGGGTGTCAACTTTTCAAGATGTGATTCCTGCTCCAAAAGCATTTTTAGCTGGCAAAAGATGCATGTATGTACACCTATTGCCAAATGTGTAACAGGAGAGGACCAAGTAAAATTTTGGGAGGTCCAGAAGGAACAAGGAATCAGTGGTAAAGTCATGTTCATGGAATAAATAACATCAGAAGGATGTCTAGCATTTAAAACAAGGGCAAAATTGGGAGAAATTGGAAGAAGGATTAGGTGAAAGAAGCAACACAAATGAGAACATGAAATTCCTATTTCAGAAATTTATCTAACATAAAAGGAAGTAGAAGACAGTGAGAGGGATGATTATTTGATACCAGCTAGTAGAACGTTAAAAATCTGGTTTATCTTCAGTCAGTAAAGAGGAATCATTGAAGGATTTGTCCACCAGAGTGTGATTAACAGATGATTAATCTAGCAGTGTTGTGTGACTTAGAGAAAATAGAGGATAGAGGATAGACCTGACAGGGACTGGCCAATTAGGTCACCCAAACATCCAAAGAAAGAATCCTAAAACATTCAAGTTCTGCGATCTAGTGGAAGAATCGTGTGCAATGATGACAAAAAGCAGCAATCAAAGGAGATGCTTCACCATTCTATAACAAAAACAAGTATTGGATAAAATGAAAAGATCAACCAGGACTTTAGGAAAACGGCATTAAAAACGATCATTCTGGAATTTCCGTGTGAGCTGTTCTTGAAAGTATGAAATCAACTATGGGATGGTTGGGGTTTGAGCCCCCAGAGAGCACTCTGGCTTATTTTCTTCTTAGTAGGTTGTGAATCTCTTGGCAAAAGGGAGAGATTTTCCTTGTTTCTTTTCCCAGGAGGAGTGCTGGTTCTTAGAAAAGTTGTGTCCTAATTCAGTTTACAGGGCTTCATCAAAACCTGGCTTGGTAGCCATGAAAGGGGCACTATCTCCAGGGATTCCACCAGAGTTAATCTAAAATCCTCTGTTCAAGTGGAAAACTCATGGCTCTGTTAACCTCTCACATAGCTCTCTGAGTACTGTAACTTCAGGTAAAAGTAGTGTAGTGATTGCTATTTAGCACATTTAGAAGTATGAAAGCAGTTGACAATGAAGTGGGATGGGGAGGCTTCTATAAAATCCGCCCTAAAGTGAAAAATTATTTAACATGCAACTTCATGTAACTGAACTCTACAAACTTGAGTTCATTGCTTTAAAAGCCATTAGGGGCAATATAACTGCATTCACTTGGTATTTTTACCTTTACAAATCCTGCCTTGTAACCCAGACGGATATCATCTGTAACGTGAGTGGCAAAGGAGCTAAATGCTTCAGACTGCATGACATTTCCCACCTGGATTCACAGCAGAAAGTTCAAAAATGTTTTATTTTCAATGTTGAATGCTTTCTTTTTTTTTTTTTTTTTTTTTTTTTTTTTTACATAAGTTTGTGTCCTCCACTTCTACAGACTCAGTGACAAGGACTGGCCACTCTTCTTAAACTGAAAGGACATCCATATTTTCCCCTCCTTTTCTTTCTCTTTCTCTTCCCACCTGAGCTTGGAGAAGGAAGGCATTACCCAGATTCTGCCCCCTGTGAGAAGAGCTCTTTTCTTGACTTTTTCCTTCTTTCCTCTCACAGGACAGCAGGCTTTGGAGATACAAGTGAGGGAACACACATTAACCCTCCACTCTCATAGTGATCCTGTGAAGCAGATACTGTTTTCATCCCTCTCATCTTGAAGATGAGCTGCCTAAGGTAAGCAGAGGTGAGTTCACATGCCAGAGGCTAACATGCCTAAGTGGCTCCACATATATGATGCCACAGCCGTAAAACACATCTGAAGGAAGAGGACAGAGGTGATGAATTAGGAGATTTGAATCCACATCAATTGGAGAAGAACTAAAGGGATTGGTGGGGTTTGCTCAGGAGTGATTTTCAACTTCAAATATTTGAAGGATTTTGGAGGGGATGAGGTGTATGAGGAGATGTTTAGACTTTTTTCTTTTTTTAACCTAGAAGGTAGGCCCCCTCCTGTAGGCAGGAAAGGTCCATAGAAAGTGGCATGTATTAACTTAAAAGAACAAAGAATTTTCTAAGCATTATGCCTGACTACAAGGTCAATGAGTTCATTCATTAGGTAGCAAATTCTACTTTCATTCAATGAGTAATTAGTGAGCATCAAATCAGATGTAAGGGACTTTTCTAGGATATGATCATGAATGAACAAAGCAAAGAAAATACTATGCCCTCCTGGAGTCTCTGTTTAGTTGAGTGAGGCAAAGAATTTAATTAGGTATGCGTGTGTATACTGTAACATAAATATGGACTATATATAATATTGCTGCGCTGTGATACAAGTTATAAAGAAAGGTAAAACAGAAGGTGGTAGAGATTCTGCAAGAGTGCTAATTTATGGAGCATTCAATAAAAACTTGTTAGATGATAATAGTTGAAAAGAATCTTTTAAAAACTGAGGGACAGAGTCTTGTTTATTAAAGAGGAGAATATTGCAGGCTACAGGAACAGCAAGTATAAAACCCTTAAAGCATTTGGGCCCCATGGAGCAGAGAAATGTAAGTTGAATAGGATTTGTTTGCTCTGTTCACTTGTGATATTATCTTAGAAAAGTCTCACATCTGGATTCAAGCTCAATAATTACTGATTGGTGAAAGGAGAATTTGCTACCTCATGAATGAATTCCTGTCCTTTAATGATTTAGGTTTAATGATTAGAAAACTCTTTGTTTTATAACTGTAGTAATCAAGAGGAAAAACAGTAGGTGAAGTTAGAGATGTTGGTGGTAGGAGATGGTAGATTCTGGAGGGACTTGCGGTGAAGACTGAGGATTACGTAAGTGAGAAAGGAAGGAGTTTGAGAAGAGGAATGGTGACTACCTTTTTAAAACTCACTCTGGAACTTTTATAGAAAATTGTAGAAGCATATAATTACAACATGTTTGTATTACTAGAAGTGTGCAAAATTACCTTGGCTCCTCACTTATTTGGTATGTGATCAAAGAGATGCACAGCCTCATAGCTTACCACTGACTAGAATTTGTCTATGGTCTTTTCTGACTTTGGAATCCTCTGTTTCACTTTCACATTTCAAATTCTCTCCAGTGCTAAAAGGTTCAAAATTTCTAATGATGTTAGGAAAATAAATGTAGCTTCAATGGCAGCTAAGCAAAAGGAAGATCCTTAAAGTAAGTTTCATGCATGGTAATCCAGTGTATATAAATGGACTAAGAATGGACTTTAAGTGACTGGTTGCAGTCAGGTAACTCCAATGTGAACAAGTCTATGGAGCATAGAACTCCATCTCTTCAGTCACCATGACTGTGATCGGCCCCTACTCTACATTGGATAAGAAAAAAAGCTAAATGCTTCTGAGGCTCTGTATGTCTTAAAAGTATTTTTTTTTAACTCAACTGAAAATATTTTTAGAGTTTTTAGTAAAGAATGTCAAAGGTATCATGTAAAGTCTGATTTGGTCAATTTTGACATTTATGTTTCCAAGTCCTTGTTCTTTAACTTCTACAAGAGAATATATAAATATCCCTATGTAATTGTAGATATTCAATATATATATATAAATGTAATTTGACCACAGAAATAATTTGCAAATATGTGCAGTTTTATGTTTTTAAGTATTTTCATGTTACTTCATCTTTGGATCAATACTATAAATTAGCTGTGGCAGCTAATAACACTCTCATTGTTGGAAGAGGCGTTGGATATTCCATCTTAAAATTGCTTTTAATTTCTTCCCATTCTCTGGTTCACATTATGACTTTGCAAGTTCCTTAAGATCAAAGGCCATATCTAGACATTTCTATTGCTTTACCAAAACTAGAGAGCATCTTTACTTTCCTACATTTTTTACCCTGCAGTTTTGTGGTTGGAATTCCTAGAAATTAGCAGTGAATATCTGAAGAAGAAGGAAAAGGAAGATGGGCTAGCAGGCAGGGAAAATCTCCCAGGTTAGAGAGAATTTCATTGTAACTAAGGGTGGTTTGCATATCCTAAAAGTTATAGACATTAGTTTGAATATTTAAAGATCAACGGTAAATTTAGTTCATTTATTCTTTCTCTATATATGTGTGTGTATACAATGGCAGGCAAAGCAAAACAAGGAAATGATACTTTTTTTTTCCCCCATAAAAACTTGCATACAAGTTAGGGAAGCAAATTGAAGCCCATGAAAGATGTAAATGCAACTTCAATATAGTGAAGGAGGGGAAAGGCAAAGTGGGCAGAGTTGTGCAGAGACTCATCACTCCCTCAAGTTCTCCTATAAGGAAATAGGTGACTATAAAGGACTCAAGGTATGCACAGGCTTTACAAAGAATGGAAATGTCTGAGCATTTTGAAAATAGAAGGAATAAAATAGGGAGGTGTTGGAGAAGAAAAAGAATATAGAAGCAAAAGGATCCCAGAGTTGGAAAGTAGCTATCTCTGTGGCATCTTGGAGGAAAAGAGGAGTGTTTTCCTCTGAGTAGAAAAAGTGGGTGATCAAGAAAATCATACATCTCACCCTGCCCAAATACATATTGTCTCCTGCCTCTTGCAAATAGTTAATGTCAACCTATGACTTCATAATAGATGAAACTGCTCATTTCTTTATCATGTATATTCTTTTTTCTTAGATGGAAATTTTGTAAAAAATTCAGGTGAATATTCTATTGTTAAGGGTGGTATGGTATTTGGCAATATTTGTAAAGAGACAGAACCTTTATTTACTGAACTTTAAAAATAAGTGTAGTGTGGCTGGAGCAGCAGCTCAGCGATTGCCTGGCATGCATGCGTACTTAAGTTCAAATCCCAGCACCACGCACGCAGTGAAGTGATGGAACAACGAAAGCCACATGAAAAATGAAATAAAATTGATTCTCTCTCTCTCTTGCTGTTCCTGTCTCTTAAAAAAAAAAATAAGTTTAGTGTGGTCTCTCTAGACAGTTTCAACACGGCCAAATGTGATTTGGTTTAGGCAAATGAGATGAAAGGACAAATTCACCAGATAAGAATTAGTTTCTATTCATATTTTGCCTTCATCATTTTTTTTCTCTTTCATGAGTTCATGGAAGCCCTGAATTCAGGCATACTTTTAAATACAAACTGTGGTATATATATATACACAATGGAATTCTACTCAGCAGATAGAAATAACAATATTATGGCCTTTGAAAGTAAATGGATAGCAATGGAAGAAATCATGCTGAGCAAAGTTAGCCAGACCTAAAGAGTCAAGGGTCAAATATTTTCACTCACTTGTGGAGGCTGGAGCTAAACCCAGGCTGCGTGAAAGGTAGTCATTCTCATGTGTTAGACACAGCAAAGGCCTAGCAACACATAATCTAGGGCAACCATAGATATGTAGTGGGGGAAATGGAGAAGGGATAAGTGGAGGAGGGGAGAAGGAAGGAGAACAGGGAAGCACCTAGGGAGACAATCAATAATGTATCATACTCTTTACCTACCTGAGAATCCAATAATATTTATGCAATCATTTAATTCTGGAAAATTGACAACCTAAGCATTTATATTGTTTGTAGGGACAAAATATAGAAGATTCAAGAGACTGGGATATGGGTGATGTTGGGGTACATCTGGTTTAAGAATATAAGCATATCATAGTGTTACTTTACATACATTTATGATTGTACAATAACTCAACTCCTTAATATAAAATTTTTAAAAATTTAAAAAATAAAAATACAAGATGTTTCTGACAATCTTACTAAATTCCTTAGAACTTTCAGCATGTTTTTCCAATTAGTTATTTTTGCAACACTTGAAATTCATTGATATGTTATCTAGCCAATGCTTCCTGAATCCATATCACAATCATCAGTCACAGCCCATCCCCAAGGACGAACTTCTGAAAAATTAGATAATGGATTCCTTTCATCAGGCTCAAGAAAGAAGCTGATTGCAGAATACCCTTTTTCTCCTCCTAATGTACACATAATATTGCTAGAATTGATGAAAGGATATGACATTATGCCAATTAAATAAATAGGAATCTGGTTTCAATGTTTACCACTTTACCCAGCCTGTCTTAAAGTGACTTTCTGCTATTTCTGTAGGTAGGTCATGCATTAACTCATTTTACTTTCAGATGCACAAAAAAATTGTGCATGAACAAATCTTCTAGGTTATAGATAATGTAACATAACAATTGGAATATGGTGTATTTAAAAGTGATAATGAAAAATATTTATTTTCAAATAAGATCTTCAACCTTCCCATTTCCAATGGCTGATAGAAGACCATTCTAGAGCAGAAAATATTGAAGTAAGTGAATTAAATTTTTTCTGGCACCCAATATTTTTCTGGTGACTATTTGGACCATCAAGAAGTATTTTTAAATATCTAGTTTATCACCCAGCTGTGTGCTAAATATTGGAAAATGTATCCAGGGCACTTAAAATCCAGTTGGGAAGAATACTGAATAATTCAACATGGTATAGAACCAAATAGTTGGTGAATGACACAAATCATTGATTTTTCTAAAATTTAGTAATTTTAACACTATATAAATTTTTTCTCAAATTTAAAGGAAAGAATTGAAAGTTAGCAGAGTTAGCTGGAATATAACTAGATATATAAAAGAGCTGAGATCTGAAATCAAGTATTTGTGTTGAATACTACAAACTAGAAATGGTATTTTATTCATGTCTGCTTTCCAAGATACCATAACTATACAAATCAAGGTATGGACAATTAATGGATTCATCATATATGCTGTGTTCACAACTCATACCTTAAGGCATTTGTAGTTTTTACCCAAATGTATAAGCAAATGAATAATAAACCAGCTCTGTTGTTTTTAAAATGCTTTCAGTTATCATCTTATGAACTTATCATGTGGATTTTTTTTCTCTTAACTTTCAGAAGAATAATCTTTCCTACTAGTTATCTATGTTATGGAAATTTGTTCACCTTTATTTTGTCCTTTTATTTCTATGTGGAATGTTTAACTTGAGAGAGATCAGATAGTTATAATAATATTCTTATGATTTCTGATGTTTAGTTTTTACATTTTCAGATGGGAATATATTACCCAAATTTCCCAAAATTATTTTAATGTAGAACGTTTTCCATTGACAAGCTAACAACTATATATTGATGCATGCTTGACATGTCAATTGTTACATATTGAACTTAAAAATTATGTTCAAGTACAAAATAGTTTTTAATATTTTTTAAATCTTTTTTCCAGCCCAAGTTCTGAGTTAAGATTGAAAAGTTTACTTTACATTGTATCTGTCAGATCAAGATTTATTTAGTGTAATACATATATATTTGAATTTATTATTGTCTGCTTTGTCAAGATATACTTAAATATCTTTCTTAGGAAATCTTTCATATCAAATTTTATACCATGTTATTGTGAATAATATATAAACTATAAATTTCAATATATTCACAACCATAACATTTACAGGTATCAACTTTATTTTTCATAAGAATTTTCTGTGAGAATTTTCTCATGTAATGTTTTATAGACTCATGACTTCATTTAAATTGCTCCAGAAATAGTTCCTTAAGAATTAGCTAATATGCTAATATCCATTTAACTTAATTGTTTCAGCTTTTCTTCAGACATTATGCACACATTCAGTATTAAGGTCCTTGAGGATAATTTGAAAAGCAAAACACAGAACTACTATTAAGAGGACAGGTCTCATCTTTCATGGCTGCTATAAGCTACCAATTGTTGTTTCACATAGTTCAAGTAGACCTTCATTGATACTACATTGGGCTTGGACCTGAAAAGCTTTTCTTTTATTTTTCCTGTTTTTTTTGAAAAAGGGAGTGAGTGAGAGAAGTGAGAGAGAAAGAGAAAATCGATTTTATTTCATCTGGCCTTTGTTTCTCTGACACTTTGTAGTTGTAGTTGTGTATGTGGTGCTGAAGTTCAAACCCGGGTCCTCACGCATGACAGGCAAGTGTCGTAAACACTGAGCCACCACTCCAGCCCCCTGAAACACTTTTCTAAAATCATTTGATGTTTCCTCTATTCCTCCAGCTCCTTAACTTGTAATTAAATTTATCCTTAAGACATTGTTTTGCTTCTCTTTTACCTTTATTTTCTTTCCCTAAATATATCTTAAATTCTCCATTGAAAATTCCAACTTAATTAGGTGTTAGTTCCTAAAATTGAAACTTAGGATATGATAGTGCTATTACTTAAGTGTCTCTGAGTGACATATTGGGACTGCTTTTTCCTTTTGGCTATTTTGGCTTCCCTTGCATATAGAAAAAAAAAATCAGTTGTTCCAAATATTATAGGTTTGTTCTGATTTGGATATGACGTTTCCCCCCAAAACTCCTATGTTAATGTAGGAATGTTCCAAAGTGAAATCATGCCACTGTAAGAGATGCAGTCTGATTGGTCCATACTAGTTTAAATAGACTGCGTGGTTACTGTAGGCAGGTGGGGTGTGGCTAGAGGAGATAGGTCAGTGGGGGCATCCACTAGAAGGGTGCATATTCCCTGGATCCCCATTCCCCTTCCCTTTCTCTGCATTCTGTCTGTTACGTCCTGAGCAGCTTCTGTCTGCCACACTTATCTGCCATGGTGTGCTACCTCATCTTGGGCCCAGAGCAATGGAGTCAGCAGACTATGGACTAAACCTCTGAAGCTATGAGCCAAAATAAACTTGCACTTCTCTATGTTGTTCTTGTCAGTAATTTTGATCATAGTGTTGCAAAACTACCAACAGAATGTAATACCCAAATTATACTTTGGGAGAAATTTGATATTTGGAGCCAGCATTTTCCAGTTGGAGGTCATGCTTGAGTTCTTTGAGCATCATGACATTTTCTATTTCCTCCATCCTGTGCTTTTGATAATAAATGTCCTCCTATATTAAAGGCTTGATCCCCAGCCTGTGGTGCTAATGGGTGGTTGTGGAACATGTAAGAAGTGGAGCCTTGGAGGAGTAAGCAGGGTCACTGGGAGTGGGTCCTTGAAAGGGATATTGGGAGGTCATCCCCTTCCTGTCTCTCTTTGCTTTCCAGTCACCAACGGGTGAGCAATTTGTTCTGCTACATACCTAGAACCACAGCTATAAGGCAACTTGGTCAAGCATCCATGGACAGAAATTTCTGAAACTATGAGTCAAAATAAACTTTTCCTTCTTTAAAATTATTGATTATCTCAGGTATTTTGTCACAGTAATTGAAAGTTGGCTAACACATTATGTCTTCTTCAGCAAAGTAACTGATAAATAAGAAATATAGTTGCCTTGTAACTTTAACTATTATTATTGATTAAAAAATTATCTTTTTTAAGTATCTATTGCTTCAAAAAGAAGTTGTTCAAATGCCAAAATATGCACAAAGGTCCTGACTTAGCCCAAGAACAGTCCAACCAAAGAACATGCTCATGGCCATCAAATCAGGTTTCTCTTCTTTCAAAATGTTACACATCTGTATTACCACTCTTAGGCCCCATATGGGAGGTTTTATACTCAGTTTCTAATACTTAGATGATTGAATAACTGTTTTAGTAAATACAGTCAAATTTTAAAATGACTAAGTGAGTCATGTTGTGGTGTCATGATCACAAATTCCCTTATTTTATGGAGTTTCTTTCCATAACTCAGATTCTATCAAATTATAAGGGAAGGAATCAGTGTTAATAAAACTAAATACATAAATACTTAAATTTGCACCTCAATTGAATATCTTCATTTATTCTAGAGGGGAAAATATTAATTCAAGCCAAAATGTTACTATCTAGAAATAGCCACGAAATTTCAGTGTTCCATTAACATTAGTAAAGGAAACTAGAATTCTAAAAAGTTTCAGGCAGGCCAAAGTAGGAAAGTTGCTTTCTAAAAAGCTAAATATTGTGTGCTGCAAACTTCCCTTCTGAATGCTGGCTCTCATCTCTCTGTTGGTGTCCTGGTGTCCTGCTGTTTGAGGCTTCAGATCCTCTTGTAAACACACACTTGCTGTGTTCTGCCCTCAAACCCTTCAACTCTTGCTACCATTCTCTTCTTGCACAAACACCGCATTCTAAATTTTCTTCCATTTTTCTCTATCATGTCTTCTTACTTAGACGTGGACATTATTTTTCTTCCAATAAATACAAGCACTGAGAAGAATTCAATTGTAAATTTTTTTTGCCTCTGTCCTCCAACAAAATCTTTTCATGGTACCATGCATGTCTTTTTTTTCAGAATAAAACACAGCCATGGAGTACTCATTGATGACCTATGTAAATAGAAGATGCAATATTATCATTTTTAAGAAGAGGAAAATGCTATGCAATTGATGGAGCACAATGGTTTAAATAACAAGAAATGGGCTGGAGTGGTGGCTCAGTGGCCATGGCGCTTGCCTGGCATGCACAAGGACAAGAGTTCAAACCCCAGCACCACATACACAGCAAAGTGTTGGAGCAATGAAAACCACGTGAAAAACTAAATAAAATTGATTCTCTCTTTGTCTCTTTCTCTCTCACTGTCCTTCTCTCTTTATAAAAAAATAAATAAAATAATAAGAAACAACTCAAGTTCAGGCATAATTTGTTCCATATTGTGTTTCTGTTTTTTCTCAAAGTACTAATTGAACCCCATTTTGTTTTATTTTCATCAAATTTTAGCATGGATTGACTACATAAAACAAAGCACTAAGAAGAACAGTCCTCTAGCAGTTATATTTGAGGATATTATTCTTATATGGCCCAACTTAAAAAAAAAAAAGATTGACAAAGAGAGCATTATACAGTAAGACAGACAGAAGACAAAACTATAGACCTTTAAAGTGAATTTGAAGACAGTATTGTGCATTCCCAAAGGCAAACGATACTGAGGAATTTTTCATACGTCAAAATTGCCCTTAAATAGTTCATATTACCTGCTTTTAGGGGACTGCAGCTTAAGTATAAAGTACTATTTTTTGATGCTTAAAGTCATCAAAAAATGTGTCATACTATGACATAAAATGTTTTTTCCTAGCCTATGGAAGGGACTCATAGTACTTTTAAACGTTAGCTTGAATGAAGAATTTTCTTTAGTGATATCTCACTTTATAATCAAAAAGTAGAATTTCTTTATATCTAACAAAAGACATTTCTCATCATAATTTTTGTCACTGTTACCAAATAAAAAACTTAAACAATATCTGTTTATCCCCTTCTTTTAGTTAGGTAGGGTGACCTTTATCCCTTTCTTTTGAGGACTTTTTTTTTCATTTGGATTCTTTTTTTTTTTTTATTCATTCAATATAGCCTTACATATTAGAGAGAATCATTGTTACATATTCATGGATATTGACAAGGTAAGTTAAGCCCAATGTAGTCCAGGATCTCCCACCTTCATCCATTCCCCGATCTCATGTCTCTTCTGTAATACCCCCATGCAATAGATATAAATGAGCATATATGTGTTTATTAATTATTGAAATTTCTGAGTTTATATGCCCATCTGAGTATGTGATATTTCAACTTTGGTGGGTTTATTAATTAAACTCAGCTAACTTTCATCCTATCTTAGGTTATACTCTAGCTTCCACATATGAAAGAAAACATTTAGCCCTTAAGTATCTGTGTTTCGGAAATTTCACTCAACATGATTTTTTTTTACATTTCCACCCATTTAGCTGCAAAAGTCATGCTATCATTGTTTCTCATAGCAGAGTAGAATTCCATTGTATGTGTATACCACAGTTTTTGGATCCATTCATCCAGTGAGGGGCGTCTGGATTTATTCCATAGCTTATCTATTGTAAATTGAGCAGCTATACACATTGATGTAGCTATGTCTTTATAGTATGCTGATTCTAGTTCTTCTGGGAAAATACCCAGGAGTGGGATAGCTGGGTCATAAGGTAATTCCATCCTTAGTTTTTTGAAGAGTCTCTATACTGCTTTCCAGAGTGGCTATACAAGTTTGAAGTTCCACCAACAGTGCCTTAGTGTTCCTTTCTTCATATAACCCCTCCAGCATCTGTTACTGTTCATATTCTTCATTTCTTTGGAGTGAGGTGGAACCTCAGTGAAGTTTTGATTTGCATTTCTCTGATTGCTAGTGATGTAGAATATTTTTTCATATATTTATTGGTTTTTAGAACTTCCTCTGTTGAGAAGTTTTTGTTTAGTTCCATAGTCCATTTATTGATTGAATTGTTTGTGATTTTGGTGTTAAGTTTTTTGAGTTCTTTGAGTTTTTTAGAGCCAGCATAGCAATATGAAAAAAATCATTGAGTGAGGCATCTGAAAACCTGGTTACAAATTTAGATTCTTCCAATTATTACAAAAGCCAACAGGAAGCTTTTTAACATATTCTTTCTGTATTTTATCTTCTTTAATAAGGGAATTTGATCAGACATTCCTATATATTATTTTAGATTTTAAAATAATGTGACTCAAAGAGTATTCCCCATTTCACTGCACAAAAGCATTGAGCCTAATCATCAACCAGATTTTCTATCATTTTATCTGTTACAGCTTATATCTACTTAAATTTTAGTTCCCATAATATTTTACTAAGAATTGTATTTCAAAAGCTGTCCTCATTTTTTTTTTTTTTGCCAGACTTCCCTCTACCAAATTCCTCTTCAATTATTTCCAGAGACAGAGAGTTGGACTTTGGTCCAAATATTAACTGCTTTCCAGGGAATCTGATTAATTTTAATTTTGTGATTGATCCAAATGTTTTTTATGCAAACCACCCAACTGAATTAAGCAAGAATTTCCTGACCTATTTCTTTGACTCTCAAATGACAACATACACTTACATCAGCCTTACTTCAAAACATTATCATATGCATTTTGCTATATTCAAGTATCTACCTTTACTTTTCCACCTGATGGAACTTTACAAATCCAATTGACTTGAATTTGGGAATGGAAACATCTCTTTAATCTGGAAAATTCCAAATTGTGCAATACAGTATTGTCATTTCTCAGCAGATTTTAGATAATGAAGAGAATACTGGGAAACTGGCAATTTTCCAGGCAATCAAGAGGAACGTGTTGGTAGCATTAAGCTGAAAACTTATAAATCATATTAGCATTCTTCCCCACTGTATAGACAAAGGAATTTCTTCTGGTAACTGTGGAAGAGGTATATTTAGGTCACTCACATACTATTTGGGTGAATTGTAATCTTAAAGCAGTAAAATGCATGCATTTTAATTGTGCAGTTTGTTAACTTAAGACAAATATATTCTCCCAGGTATCTACCTCCACAATCAAAATAAAGGGTATTTTTGTTTCTCAGAAAATATTCACTTATGCTTCTACCCAGGAAGTCTCTTCTCCCTACTTCCTGCCCCAGGCAGCCAGCCAGTGATCTGAGCCACGGTTTAAATTTTCTTCAAGTTTCTCTTGAATTGAATCATATAAAGTGCTTTTTTCATGTATCTGTATTCTTTTGGTACCACAATGTTCATAGGTGGTCGTATTTATTAGTAGCTCCCTCCTTTTAATGACGAGTAGCATTTCATTGTATGGATGGACTGTAATTTCTTTAGCCATTCACCAGTTGATGGACAAGCTGTTTCCAATGCTGCTGCTGCTGTGAATAAAGCTCCTATGGACAGTCTTACACAAGTCTTAGAGTGTGCATGTTTTCATGTCTCTTGTGCAAATATCTAAAGATAGATCATATAACTTAATGAAATTGCAGAACTGTTTTCTAAAATAAAGTATTTGAACCAGCAACAAATGAAAGTTATAATTGTTCATCCTCACCAATCCTTGGTTTTATCCATCTTTTTAATTGCTGCCATTCCAAAGAATCTAGTTTGCATTTGCATCGCATTTCTTAAGACAGCCAAATTTGCTGGGTATGGTGGTGCATGCTTGTAATCCCAGCAGTTCAGGAGGCTGAGGCAGGAGGATTGCAAGTTCAAAGCCAGCCTCAGCAATTTAGCAAGGACCTAAGTAACTCAGAGAGACTTTGTCTAAAAATAAAATGTGAAAAAGGGCTGGGGATGTGGCTCAGTGGTTAAGCACTTTATACTCACAGTACAAAAACAAAAAAAAAAAAAAAAAACCCAAAAAACGGAGAGCTAATATTGAATGCTCAGTGTACTCATTGGCTCTGTACATATCTTCTTTTGTGTTTGTTCAAATATATTTGCCCATTTTTCATTAAATTGTTTCTCTTATCATCTACTATAAGAATTCTTTGTATATTTGGAGTACAAGTCTTTTTTCATATCCATGTATTATAAATATTTTCTCCCAATTATAGCCTGCATTTTCATTTTCTTAATGCTTTCATTAAAATGGCAGGAATATTTCATTTTGATGAAGTATTGATGAAATATTTCACTTTGTAATCTTTCTAAATGTTTATGGTATTTTTGTTTAAGCCATGTTTGACTAGCTTAGAATTGTAAGTATTGTATTCTAAGTTTTCCATTTGTTTTATTTTTCCATTTAGGTCAGTATTTTATTTAATTCTGCATATAACATATATAATATAAGCATAATTATATAATAATACATACAATTTGTGAAATAAAGTTCAAAGATTATTTGGGGGGTGCTGGTAGTTCTTATCCCTTCTTCATTTACTTTTCCTTCTCTCTTTTTCCTCCTCTTTCTTTTCTTCTTATTTATGGCCCATTGTTACAGTACCCTTTGAAAAAGGTTATTCACTCTTATGCAAATCTAAAACATCAATTGCTATTATATGCAGGAGTTTGTTACTCTTATTACTCTTGCATTGGTCTGTGTCTAGCTTTATGTCAATATTAAACTATCTGAATTCTTCAGTTTTATAATAAATATTAAAGTCAGATACTACTATCTCTAAATTTATTTTTTCTTTCACAAAAGAGTTTTATGCTGATCCATAAATTTTAGAACCCACTTCATAATTTCTATGGAATGCCATCACTTGATTTTGTCTAGTATTGCATTAAATTTTCAGATTGATTAAGGAGAATTATTATCTTTAATGATGAGTTTTGTACTCCATCTACTTCTCCATTTCTTTATATTGTCTTTAATTTCTTTCAGGATTGTTTTGTAGTTTTCCAGTATATAGGTCTTGGAGACATTTTAAGTTTATTCCTAAATATTACATAGTTTTGATGGCTTTGTAAATGATACCTTTAAACTATTTAACTTTCCAATTTTTTGTTGTCTACATACAGAATAACAGTGGACTTTTGCATATGGGCACACACCCTGTGTCCTTAACACCCTTACATAATTCCAGTAGCTTGTTCCAGTGACATTCTGTGATTTTCTACATGGTCCATCAGTTTCATCTATTGCATTTATGAAATCTACATCCTTTATGCTTCTCTTTCTTGGCTCCTTGCAGGAGCTCTGATCTCCAGTACAATTTTTGATACACTGATGAAAAGAAACATTTTTGCCACCATTCCAAATCTTTCACCAGAGCTGAGTGATTTGAGGTGTGGATTTTGCACAGATGACCCTTAGAGGTTGAGAAAGTTTCCTTAAGGTTTACTGAGGGCTTTTTTGTTTGCTTCTTTGTTTTGCTCTTTAAAAATCATGAATCCAGGTTTAAAGCTTTTTCTGCATATATTGAAGTGATTATATGGTTTTTGTGTTTAGTCTGATGCAATCCTGGATAAGCCTCACTTGGTCATGATGCATTATTCTTTTTACATATTGCTGGATTTGAATTGCTAATACTTTGTTCATGACTTTTGCATATATGTTTTTAATGAATATTGATTTATACTTAAATGTTTGATAGTATCAACCAGGCAACCCGTCTTTACCAGGAATTTGTGTGTGGGTATGTGTGTGCTTAAACAGTTTTAAATATGAATTTAAGTTAATAGATAACATTTGAGGTTATCAATTTCTCTGTCTGGATTTGCTGATTTGTGTCACTCAAGAAATTGGTCTATTTCATCTATTTTTTCAAAATAAGATTTTTATAGTATTTATTCATTAAGTTTTCAATGTTTGTAAACTCTGTAATGATATTCCTTTTTTTTCTCTTGATACCAGAACTCAGTCTCTTTTTAAAATGATCATTAAATTTTATTGAACTAGAGTACAATAACTATCTTTTGGTTATCCAACTTTTTCTTGATGTTTCAGCTACATTATATTTCTTTTGTTTTTGCTCTTATGTTTTGTCTTTTCTATTTTTCTGCTTACTGTGGATCGAATTTTCTTTCTTTGTAGGTCTCTCTGTCTCTCCCTTTTTTGTGCATGTGTGTGTGTGTATGTGTTTACCAGAGATTGAACCCAGAGGTGTTTAACCACATTCAAAAGCCAGTTTCATATTTATTTTGAGAGAGTCTTGCTAAGTTGCTTAGGGTTAGGGATGGTTTGGAACTTGCCATCCTCCTGCCTCCGTCTCCCAACCTGCTGGGATTACAGGCATGCACCATTGCACCCAGCTTCTTTTTCTCTTAACATGAAAATTTAGATCGTGGATTTGAGAATTTTCTTTTCTTTTTTATTTCATAAGAATTCTCATGTTAGGAATTTCTCTTTACCCTTTCTTTTACCTGCATCCCCCAATCCTTGTGATTTCATCTTCATGCAGTAAAAAATATTTTCTGATTTCTCATGTTTTTCCCCTTGGGTCTTGGTTATATGGAAGCATATTGTTTTAGTTCCTAATGGTTTATTTCAAGAGAACAGACTATATGATTTTAATCTTTTCATATTTGTTGGAATGTATTTTATTGACTTGAATATGATTCATCTTGTTGAATTTCTGTGTACACTTGAAAGATTGTGTATTCCACTATAGTTAGGTAGTGTTGTGGTTCAAGAGCCCCAAAGTTCCAGTGTTGGAATTGATATGTTAATGGTTTTTAGAAGTGGATCCCTTTAGAGGTAATCAGAATTAGATAAGGTCATGATCTATTTCCTACCATAATATGGTTATTCCAGGTTTATTTTTACTTGTATTTGCATTAAAGATTGGTATTTCATGTGACTGCAAATAACGTGACAGTAAAGAACCGTAGACATAGAAACCAAAGCATGAGTGTGAAAATTGGGAGTAGAAACTACAGAAACAAAGTAAATTCTATGAAAAAGTTCATAGTGGGGGTTGGAGTGGTGACTCAGTGGTTACGGCGGTTGCCTTGCACGCGTGAATATGCAAGTTCAAACCCCAGCACCATGAACACAGTGAAGTCTTGGACCAACGAAGACCACATGAAAAATTAAATAAAATTGTTTCTTGATTTCTCTCTCTCTCTCTAAAAAAAAAGTTTATAATGGCAATGCTAATTTTATTTACTATAAAATAGAAGATAACACACATACAGATATATTTTGCAAAAAAAAGTCATTTTCATTAAGTAATCATTAAATTACTTTCTTCTTTACATATACCCTAGAGAGATGTATCAAGATTCTTCTCATTTAGTTCTTGAGATAGAGTTGTCATTTTACATATGTTTATACTCCTAAAGTTTAGTTAATATAAGTGCAAAATCCTTCTTCCTTAAATAGCAAAAACAAGTTCAGTAAAGAATTCTATGTGGGTTATGTGAAAATGGGAAATATCAAATGAGGAAAACATAATTAAAATAATCCACAAGCATTTAAGACCTCTTTTCTACCTGGGTCATGTAATAGTTTACCACAGAAAAAGTCAGTACCATTCTGTCTGCAGGAACACAGGTGCCACAGGATGGGCTGTGGTTCTCTGTGATTCTCTGTAGTCTGCTTTCTCCCCAGTGCCTGAGCCCTCAACGTGAATCGGTTAAAGGAATGAATGAACTCAAAGATCGGCTCTCCAACATTTATTTAATGCTTTCAACAAATATTTGATCTCCAGCTATGTGCTAAATGTTATTCCAGGAATAGTAATATACATATGTATTCTTTACTTTTATGGAGTTCATATTCTAATAATGAGAATATATAATAAATATTCATTTGTGTGTGTGTGTGCGTGTGTGTGTGTGTGTTGGGGGGCCAATAATGTGGGAGGTTGTAATGGTTTTGAAGAAAAAATTAAAATGTTAATAAAAGAAAAAGAGAGAGAGAGAACCAAAGATGGTGGGGAAGAGTATTAAAAGGTTATTTTTAAAGTATTAGAAAGTTCTGTGTTTTAGTAAATGTAATTCTTGAGCAAGGAACCTGGAAAGAGAAACAAAAGCCTCCATAAGGCTGCTTACAATGAAGTCTTTCAGGCAGAAGCAACGATATGTGTGGGTTCTTTGATGGAGAGGTTATCCCATTTTTGTGGAATAAAAATTTTAGAACTCACTTTAAACAAACAGTATCTAATGATCTTACTTTTGAAATTATCGTGAAACCTCTTATGACCTTGTAACCATATTGTAGACTTGAACCCTTTTTCCATTCTTGAAAGCAACTGTTCTCTAAGGCAGTCTTGGAAGGTTAAGCTACATTAGTTTCACAACAAATCTATCTTGATCTAATTTGTTTTAATAGGTTCCTTGATGTTTCAAAGAGAGGGGAGGTTCAAGGAAGAAATAGAAAAAACAGTTATGAGAAAATTACAATAATCTGGGCAAGAAATATTGGTGGCTCAAGTGGAAGCAGTGGACATCATACTTGGATTGATGCTAGATATGAAAGTTGGAATTGGTAGGATTTGCTAATGAAAGGAAACTAGAAAGTAGAGCTGTTTACTTAGCAAGAAAGTAGAAGAAAAAAGAAAGGAAGAAAGAGAGAAAGAGAAAGTAAAAAAAGAAGAAATAAAAAGAAAGACAGCAGGAGGACTACCAGGCAGCACTAAAATTCTCTTGAGGTTGATGGTCATGAATTTTAAATGAAAATAGTCAATATGTTTATATGTCTATTTTTCCACTAATAATTCAGTCTCCCTAGTTTATGCTCAGAATTGACAGCTTCATTTAATCAAGTTTCTGATGTTTCTAAATGAGTAAGATGAAGGAGGGAGTAGCACCACGGTTAGGGGTTTACATAAAGGAGTGATCATACCTTACAACAGATAAAATTGTAGAGGGAAGCAAATACCGGGGTGGGTGGTAAGAGAGCTGAGAAAAGGAGGTACAGTAAATGAACTTATGGCTCCACTGAAAGGAAGGAATGCAATAATACTTATGCAATTACTTAATTCTGGAAAATTCACAATCTAAGTATTTATTTCTCTTGTTGGGGTGAATTATAGAAGAATCAAGAGACTGGAGTGTGGCAATGTGGGGGTAATTCTGGTTAAGAACAAATGCATATCATATTGTTACTTTATATGTTTATAATTGTACAATAACTCAACTCTTTAATAAAAAAAATTTTAAAAAGAATGGATCAAATGCTGCAAGCACGTAAAAATGGAGTAAAACTGGAAGCAGGAGATGGCTGGAATTGCTAGGATTTAAACCTAGCAAGATATCCATGTGCTGGTGATATAAGGCCCATGGCCAAACCCTACATTTGGCATGACTGCTACAAACACCTACAGCATGGTTCACACGGTGGCTGAATGAGGTGGCAGAATTGTGCTACTAAAGATATAAAGTAGCAGCAGTTCTGGTCAATGCACCCTAAAAGCCCAGTTCCCTTTATCCATATCCAGATTCTCAAGATAGAATTCACAACTGCAGAGGTAGAGTTAACCAAGTATTTGTTAATAGTCACGTACCGTTTTCTGTTTTGTGCTTGCATGTGAGAAGAATTGTAACAGTTTACCTGTGCTGATTATTTGTGAAATAAAGAGAAAATGACAACTACATAAATAACCTTTTTTGGACGTGATAGCAATATTTTGAGAAAATGGAGAATACCTGGCTCTAGCAACCACGCATTTCTCTGTGATTTGCCTGTGTGTACCACATGATATTCCCCAAAGCAGGTATGGACTAGAAGATTTGATGAACAGAAATGGCGCATAGGTGTGACAGAGTAGAGGAAATTACAGTCAATAACGTTCACTTGTTAACTCCTTCCACATATGATAGAACACCTACTATGTGCCAGGGATTTCATTATGCGTATGTGGATAAAGGTACAGTCCTTGAGACATTCTCAGGGCAATAGAAATAACAGATCCTCTAACATTAATTACAAATGGGATAGAAAGGTTAAAACAAACGTGTACAAAGTGCTCTAGAGATACAAAAAGTAAAAAATAAAAAGTAGGACTAAGGTTATGAATCTGCTCTCAAGGGAAGAGAGTATTTGAAAAGGATCATAAAAGACTAGTGGAATTGTTAGGCATAGACCTTGGAAGGGAAACATTCCTTAAAAGAACAATGATTGCATGTTCAAAGACCAAGGAATTTTAATAGCCAGCAATGCAACAAAGAATAGAGATGGATAGTTGTTAGATGGTGAGGAAAGAAATGAAACTATAAAAGGAAAAGGGGCTGGGGATGAAGTTGAAAAGCTACAGAGGTGATAGGTTGTTACAGGACTGCTGGACTCTGAAGTGCATCTTTTTATTTTTATTTATTTATTTTTTGTATCAGGGATTGAATCCAGGGATGCTTAACTACTAAGCTACCTTGCTAAGTTGCTTAGGGCTTACTAAGTTGCTGAAATTGGTTTTGTTCTTGTGATCCTCTTGCTTTGCTTCCCATAGAAAGGAGATTTGTAAGCAGGTAAAGAATTTGCCTTTTAAGAAGGCATGTGTGTGTGTGTGCATGCGTGTAGTTTGGAGGTCTCAATAAAAATTGTTCTTGCATCCCCTGTAACACTTTCATTGAACTTTCCTATCCTTTTCATTTATAATAAACACCTCTTTAAAACTAAAATACTGACAGCATCTCTATTATATTAATTGAGAAAGAAATGCAAATTATTTCCTCCATGTCCACTGCAGTGTACCACACTGGTCAATATTTGCTGGTGCATGATGAAATACGGGAATTTCAAGCCCACACAGCAGGAGGTAGCTGTTCACAATCTAGAAACCATTCAGGCAAGTATTGGCTGTAATATCCATGCACCTCTCTGCACGCTTTTCTGTCCTGGAACTAGAGATTCTCTTGTTTACGAGAGGGAGTCTTTGAAGGCTCCCTAGTTTTCTAAGAGTCATTTCCAAGATGGTATTTGTTTTAGTCAGGTCAAAGAACCCACTTTTCAGGCCTTGTGAAATATTCATTACTCTCTCTGCTGGGTCCTAAGCATCAGTGAACTTCCTATTTTATTCTTTAATAACAAGTTTGTACCTCATGAGAGTAGAATGAGGAATGGTTTGCTGGTATCAATGACCAGGTATTTGAACTGTTAGGAGCGCTCTGTTTTACATGATGTTCTGGCTTTGAGAATACTTGATAGTTAGCAAATTTGCTTTTGCTAGAAAAAATTGAAGTTCATAAAATTAAATTCAAAGGGGTCATGTTTAGAGGCCAAGGTGGTTTTGATTCCCTGCATTCTCTCTGTCCTACTCTTTGTTGACAAAGAGCGAACACTTAAACAAAAAGGAAATTTAATATGAAGCTGTCTGTGGTACAAAGGCACAATAGCAGCATAATATGTTGTGAAGCCATAGGTCTTTTAATACAGTCTTCTTTATTGTAAGAATAACATAGTTCTAAGAATGTGAGTGTGGCATGAATACTTCATTTTTGGGTGCATTTAGGTCTCATCAGAAATTATACTGCTTTATTCTGCAAATGAAAACTGAACAAACCTCAGCTGTCCATTTGTATAAGAAGAAAATAAAGCACATATTTTTATGCTTTTAACAGAGAGTTCCCTACCACAAATTTGACTGTGGAACATGTGGAATAGTTTATTACTTATATACGTCTAGGAGCAGATAAGTGAGAGTAAGATTTGATAGGTCAGCTTCATGTGAACTGATCTGCCTTGGCTGGACAGAGGAAAGCAGAATTTTATAGAATTTTCCATGGGCTGCTACCAAATGGAGTCACTCAGAAGCACATCTGACCTGTAATCATTTATGAAATCTGTTGTTACTTAAGCTTGTCTGGACCATTTTGAGCTGTTAGAGGGGTAAATAATTTATTTAAAGATTATAGCAAGGTCATCCTATACACTTCATCAGAAGGAAAGCAGATGGACTTGCATCATGCTCTCTGACCAAATAGCACACACTTGCCTTAGTGGAGACAGAGGGCTGTGTCAGAGCTGGCTGGGGTTGGGAGCAAGGAGAACTGCAAAGGATTAGCATAAGTGACGCCATATGAGCTGTCTGGACCAGGTTACCATTAACCAGATGATATCAAAGTCTCTGCTAGGGCACAGCCTTCCTCTGATGGGCAGCATTAGCTTGAAATTGTCTGTGTAGGAGAAATCAGTCTTCACTTGACTCTCAAAACTCAGCCTTCCCCCTGACCTTGCTTAGGATAAACTGCAATACACACAGACCCTGGGAAGGGATCGAAGGAAAACCCATAGCAAACTGGTGGAAGTTTCCTTCTGACAGGCAGAAAACAAACTGAAGATCATAATCAGGGTTTCTGCCAACCAAGAGGTGAAACAGGAACGGCTTTGAAGGCTCTGAGGCACGATGGGGCCCTGGTCTCTTTAAAAGGAAAAGTGGAAGGAAGCAGCTGGGGAGGCAGTTGAGTTTTTAGCAGTCCCCCAGACCCCGCAAGCAATTATAAGCTCGTTTCAGCAAATACTGGTGATGGTAGGTTTTATTTCTTTCGAAGGTAACTATGTCTTTTGACATATCTTAAATCATGAGAGGGGCTTATGTCCTTGTGGTTTTTCTGTCTCAGTAGTCCCTGATGCCAGTCTAGATTCAAGATCACTTCAGGCCCAGTAAAAGCAAATTTCACTTTTGCTAACAAGGTTTGGATTATTCTCCTGTTTCACAGACAAAATTTAATACTTTTTGTTTGAACATTTCTTTTTCATTTTTACTTTTATTAAAGTTATATGCTAAGTTATCATTTCCATCATATTCATCATAACCCTTTTTTACACTGCACTTAACATGATATTTCTGGAGCAGTGAAAACCCAGAAACTACAAAAGTCATTATTTGAGTCTAACTTCATTGCTGTATATATTGACAGTACATCAAATTTAAGTTTTAATTTAAACTCAAATCACTGAAGTTCTCTCTGGGTTCTAGAAATTATTCATCAGAGATCAAAACAAGTACATTCACATTTGTTCAAGAAATATTGGCACAAAGAATTGGTTAAATCCTTCTTGAAACTGTACTCTTGTCACTTGACATATATAATTAAATTCACATTCATTTTTTCAACATGCATTTATTGAGCACCTATTGTGTACTTGGTTCTCTGCTTAGATTCTAAAACATAAAGAAATTATACATAATAATCCTTTCAATAAACACCTAGTTGAGAGTTATAAGATGGGAATATAGTTAATTTTGAGACCAAGTAGAAGTGAGCGGTTTTAAGCAGGTGAGTGAGGCAAAAGGAAATGGGAATGGGAATACAGAGGGAGAGATTTTCAACTGGGAAAGCATCACAGGAGATGTAATATCGAGCTGTACTTTGGGGGACAGGGAAGAACAAAGCCATTGCAAGTGAAAGGGAAAGCGTGAGCAAAAGCACAAGTGTGGGAATTCCAGGGGAGTTGGAGTTCAGACGGACACTCTGCACTTTTCTTCGAAGGCAGGCTCTTCCCCTCACAGCTCTTATGGAATGAGACGAAGGATGGCTTCCGTCTCAACAATTGGCTGGAGATGAGTAAGGCAGCCAGAGATAACTGGTTCAAAATAACTCAGGATCTTATCCCATATGTATTTAATAGGAAAGGATTCTTTAACAAACAAGAACCACCCAGCAACAACAAATACAGTGTCTGCAGCAGATTGGAATAAATAAATCAAACCTATGAGGTTTTCATATTCCCACCAGAAAGGCAAAGATGATCACTGAGGAAAACCCTCAAAGACAAGGTATCCAATTCAAAAATGTTTTAACGCCCAAGGGAAATCTAATCGAATGTAATTAATTATTCATTGGTTAAATCTTACAGAAGAATCTCAAAGAAAGATGTTGTATGATACCATTATAATGCAAGGCAACACGTGAAAATAAGGTTTACTTCATTGTTTTTCTATATCAAAAAGCATTCTAAATTTAGAGATCAAAGCTAACAGATTTGTCCATGTGATCCTAAGAGGAAATTGGATTCTAATTTGCTCTCCCATTTTCTTATACATCCCTTTCTGCTTTTCTGTCCTGATTCTCTCATTTCCAATAGCCACTCATTTACCTAGATTTTCTCTCTCACAGAGGAAATGAGGTGAAGAATGATTTCATTTAATATATCAAAACACTTTTCCAGTGAATCTGCATTCTGCATGAGTGTTAATAACTGCCTAAACACAGACTTGCTGGTATTGGTTTTCTTATGCCGTTATCCAGCTGGCCTTGAAAGACTCTCCACGGGTCATCTTCCCTGTGCTCTGAGACCCTCCTCAAAGAGAATGCATCACCCATTCGAT
The DNA here is from genome assembly GCA_004027875.1 of Aplodontia rufa. Lineage (NCBI taxonomy): Eukaryota > Metazoa > Chordata > Mammalia > Rodentia > Aplodontiidae > Aplodontia > Aplodontia rufa. The sequence goes on along the minus strand of PVKS010011719.1, from coordinate 16,324 downwards.
GGGTCAGGCCAGCCAGCCATTGTGTGGCAATAACTTTGAGAACAATCATAGCCTATAGGAATTTTTCAAAAAATATTTGCATCGTTAACCATGGGACTCTCAGCATTCAAATTAAAATTTTGACATCATTCAAAAAGACTGTGTGGGATTCTTATTTTATAGATGTTTACAGAGAAGTGAAATGGAAGGGAATGGAGCTCAATCTCATCGTGCCCTTTTGAACAGTATACAGCTAGCTTCTAGGGTGGCTATGAATGGGGACTGTAGTTCTCATTAACACATATTGACTGTTGAAAATCAGTAAGTTTGCTAGGAGGATTAAATTAAATAATAGACATTAGGAAACAATATCTGGCACATAGTAGACATTCTATGAATGAAGCACTATTGCTTGAACATTAAGCAGACTCTCACAGAATGATTCTATTATTTTTCTAATGACAACTTATCAGAAATGGAAGAGGTGAATCCAACATTAAGGTACAGAAGAAACATTTCCTATGGACAGCAAAGCAGATGTTTCTCATTTTACTCTGGATTCAGTTCCAGGCCTGGTTAGTAAAGGCCAGGCTTGGAAGCACCGAATGAGAAAGATCCAAATTCCTTGACTTGCTGGTTAGGACAAATTTCCCTGGGTGTTGCCACCTGAAATCCACCTCTAACTGGAGAATTAGTGTGCTGACGTGAAGAAGGTCTTGTTGGAGTGAAGGAAATAGAAAAAAGAAGCTGTTTTTGTCATGCATGAAAGTTTTAGGGATTGACACTGTGAATTTTTCATTTCTAAAGTGTTATTGGTCATTGTATAGATATAAGGAAGAAATGTTTATAACTCTTTAGAAGCAACTGTGCATGAGAATCCCTAAAAGCACAACAGTAAAGATGAAAAAAGTTGGAGGGAATCGGCTATAGATGAGATTACTAAGCGTCACAGTTGCAAGCTAGTTTAACACTTTCCTTGATATTTGTGTCAAGAATCTTCAAGACCTGGGTAATCTCCAGTGCAAGGACATTACTCAGAAACAGCGTTTGCCACCACCCTAGATTAATAAATGGATGAGAAAGTCATCGGTAAGACTCTTTTACGGTTCTCTTACTACCACTTTCAGAGTTCACCCGCCAGAGACTGCTACTAAACTCCCACGCAAAAAGAAGGGTCATAGTCACAGGTACATTATGTGGTCAAAATGGATCTGCCTCCCACATGTCGTTCCTTAACTCATTGCCTGTCATTGCCTCTGACTTCCTTCATGACCAATTTGTGACAGGTTTTACTTGGGAATTGGAAATAATATCTGTTTTTTTCTCACAGGAACATTGTGAGGACAAATGAGATAAATCATTTAAAGTGCTTTGGGCTCCACTGATGATAAGTGCTATGCTATTTCAGAACATTATTATTTACTTTGCAAGCGACTAGTCCCCATTCCTAATCTCTGTAAAGCAGAGATTGGATTCCTTAGAAAAACACTTTATACTGAGTGAAATTTTTATGCAAGTGGATAATTTGCACCACATAGAATTTATTCTGTTAGAGTCTCTGTTATTATTATAAGGAGGGGAAATACATGCTATAACATAGTAGATTAGAAGAAATGTTGGGGCACACTTGATATTTTAAACTTGTTTTCTGATAAGACGTCTCAAACTAGCCCCAAATACTTACGCTAGAGACAAAATATACGAATGTGAATACTTGGTCTATGCAACATTGGTCCTTAAAATTTTACATTTTATCTTTTTAGTCCACTCAAAAATTACCTGACTTATCAAATATTTCCTGGGCATTTACTATTTTGCTGCTGGATTAGATTCTGGTGATACAAAAATAATGAAAGTAAAAAAATCCCATATGAATGGTAACATAAGATGTAAAGAAAAACAGGCACTCTCCTGATACATCTCTGTCTTTTATTATCATTGATCTATTTAACAACACTGTAACTGGTAGAAAACTAAGGAGAATGCAAAAAAAAATTATTCATAGAACCACAAGTCACTTGTGTCAGACACAATGCAATTGATCATTGCCCATTGAACTGTTCTGCATCTATTTGTAAGTATATCTCAGCATGCTTAAGAAAAAGGGGAAAATAGGCTATGGCAATCTAACCAGTTAAATTAGAAACACTAATGTGAGATAATGACCTCAAATGACCTTTTACATTTTTGAAATTTTTAGATTTATTTATTTATTTGTTTATTTGTATTGGGAATTGAACCCAGGGGCATTCTTATTACTGAGCTATATCCCCAGCCCTTTTTATGTTTTTCATTTTAAGAAAGGCTCTTGCTAAATTGCTGTTGAGGCTGACCTCAAACTTGTGATCCTCTTGCCTCAACCTCCCAAGTTGCTGAGATTACAGGTATGTGCCACCATGACCTTAAAATAAAAGCTCGCCATTGCCAAAATTTCCCAATGGTGGCAGCAGTACTAGCATTTTACCGACTGCCAGTTTTGAAGTTATTAACGTCACCCAAGGGTAGAGGTTCTGGTCTCTCATACCGCTCTCTAGCATGCAAATCCAGCACTGCTTAAAGGAAACTAATGCCGTGCCTCAGATCAGCAGAAAATTCAAGTCGACCTGCACATTTTGTTTTTGCCATTTATCAAGAATGCATTCAAAGTAACAGAAGCAATGTTATAAAAACAGAACAAGAAAATTTAAAGACGCTCCAGACATCTAAGTTAAGAGAGTTTGATTATGCAAAAAAAATCATATTACAGTTAATTGGAATGATCAGATTCACAACAGGACCAGGAAGTCTTATTGATATTCAAATTTTATGTACATTGTATTAAAGCCAGTTCTCTCAATCTGACCTCCCTCACTGGAACTTGCATTCTAGGAAAGGGACAGAGATTAAAGGGTAAAAATGCAAATTTGTGTACACCAGTGACACTAAGTATTATAAGAAAAATAAATCAGGGAAAAAAACAGAGAAGAAAAGCTGCAAGGAGGAGAGCAAGGAGCTTGCTTGTGAAAAGAATGTCCAGGGAAAGTGAAGAAAGTCAGAAAGAAGTTTAATAGGATCCTGCAGAGCCTCTTAGGCTGCTGGAGAGGATGTGGCCGCCACCTGGAGCAGCAGCTGTGTGGACAGTGGACTGCAGGCAGCGCAAGGGCGGACCTGACATCGCTGCCTGGAAGATGACTGCTGAATCTGGGAGGAAAATGCGCAGCTAAAGATCTAGTCAAGAGCATCAAAAGAGAACCTACAGAATGGGAGAAAACCTTTGCCTGCTACACCTCGGACAGAGGATTAATATCCAGAATATACAGGTAACTAAAGAAACTAAACTCCAAACTCACAAATAATCCAATCAGTAAATGGGCTAAAGAACTCAAAAGGAACGTCTCTCCAGTCCAGAAAGCCCATAAATATATGAGAAAATGCTCCACATCATTAGCTATAAGGGAAATGCAAATCAAAACTTCAATGAGATTCCACCTCACTCCTGTTAGAGTGGCAAAAATGAAGAATACAAACAACGACAGATGCTGGAGGGGCTGTGGGAAAAGAGGAACACTGTTACACTGCTGGTGGGACTGCAAGCTGGTTCAGCCACTATGGAAAGCAGTGTGGAGAATCCCCAAAAAATTAAGGATGGAACCACCTTATGACCCAGCTATCCCACTCCTGGGGATTTTCCCAAAAGAGTTAGAATCAGCGTATTATAGTGATGTGGCTTCCTCAATGTTTATAGCAGCTCATTTTACTATAGCTAGACTATGGAACCAACCCAGATGCCCCTCACTCGACGAGTGGATACAAAAACTTTGGTACATATATACTATGGAATACTACTCGGCCATTAGAGAGGACGATATTATGGCTTTTGAAATCAAATGGATGGAGATGGAAAGAATTATGCTAAGTGAAGTATCCCAATCTCAGAGACTCAAGGGCCGAATGGTTTCTCTCATCTGTGGAAGCTAGAATACATCAGGAAGCAGTAAGTTAAACGGCTAACCTAACAATAACTTCAAATGGTATGATTCTGGGTGTAATAGGGGGATGGCTCCCTAGGATACTTGGAAGGTAGGGAGGGGGATGGGTAGGGGAGGGTATTTGAAGAACTCCTAGGAGACCGGAGAGTGGGAATATGGGGGAACCATCTCAGAAGCAGATGTCATTCCTCCAGGAGATACCCATTTAACGCAAGAGTTCTTCTAGGGGAACTGCAACAGGGGAAACCCAAGGTGGTCATCCATGTTTTGGCATTACCCCTGGATAACAAAGTATATGTACATTGGTTATTGATGGTTTGATAATGTTTCCCTCTCAATCGTATCTCTATATACTCTTAATAATAATAAAAAAAGAAGTGCTCGGGTTCTGAATGTTTTTCTAAGTTGGCGCTAGCAGGATTTCCCAAAGGAGTTGATGTGGGGTAGGGAGAAAGCAAGCTGTCAAGGACAGTGCCCAAATTTGTGCTTGAAGAATCGAAAGAGTGGAGTCTGGGTTCCTGGAAAGGGCAAAGACGGCGGAGAAGGGGTGCAGGGAGGAAGCCCAGAAGCTGAGCAGATCAGTCTCCCAGCAGAGAAAGGCGCAGCGCAAGCAGTGGCCCCAGGAAGCTGGAGTTCTGTGGGGCTGAGCCAAGGGATGACATTAGTGTTAGTTATCATTGTGTGTGTGCATGTATCAAGGCACATCCACCAGGCATGTGAACGCACAGGTTGAGAAGATGAGACAGGAAGAACCGTCAGAGGAGACCAAGGGAGGTGGCTGGAGAAAGCCATGATAGCACTACCCAGGAAATGAAGACTGTAATTCAGAGGTAGTTGTGACAAGAAATGGAAAAACAAGGAGGCATGTCGTATTTAAGGATGTTAGTGAACAAGTAATTGGTATATTATTGTGAGGGTTTAAAAAATTGCTATATGCTTGACTATCAGGTTTCTCTGGGAGTAATTCTAGTTGCTGGAAAATGTTACCATACACCAAGAAAAGAGTGGCAAACACTCGCCTTTTACTCACAGTGACCACGTGGAAAGCAGCTCCTGCAATTTGTAACAAAGACTGGTCCCAGCGCTTTAAGGTAATCAGCCAAAGAACTGCAGAGAAGAGCTGAAACGCAGCTTCAATTTTTATCTCTTAGGGGATGAACACACTGGATCGCCTTTTTAATTATAATATTGTAATGATACGGAATATATGATATTTGCCCAGGTTACTGTACTGTGAGGACAACTCAACAAGTTATGTACTGCAGGCCATTTGAAACTTAATCTCTTGGAAAGAACAATTTATAGAAATCGTATGTATATATATGTCTGTTATATATACATATGTATTAGATCTGAATATATAAGCAAAGTAGTATTATTATTATTTAAAAGAACTCAGCCAAAAGGATATGTTACCAAATTTTAATTCCATTGAATTAGAGGTTGTGGGAAGATCTTCAGTAAATGACTGATTGATAACCTCTGTCCTGTGACATCTGCTGCTCTGATGGGGTGGGGATCTGTAAAGATCAATAAAATTCCAAGAAGGCATCAATGTGGTTTTAGTTAAAGCTAAAAAAAAAACTTTTAGTATTGAAATAACCTAAGAAAGTTTATAAAATCTGATACAGAATAATTTAAGTAAGTTTATGGGTTTGATTCCTTAAGATAGGAAGTTAAATATGAATGTTATATCATCGCATTTATGTGTATTTTATTTGTCTTTTAAGGTGCTTGCAAATTGGTAATTAACATGTTATTTGAAATTAATCAAAATTGTAACTAATATTTGAATGTTAAAAGAAAAAATTAGCTTTTCACAATTTTTATCTTTTAAATATGAGTTTAAAATACAATTGACATTAAATTACTAAAACAATACCCCATTCCCCTTCCCTGCATAACTTCCTTGGATAGTAAGGAATCAAACGGAAAGCTGCATATAAAATAGCTCAGACATCAAGGATCTAAATTCAGAGTTGTAGAGACAAATATATGTATATCAACATGTATTTGAAAGGCCATGTGGCAAGTAACAAGTGAAGCTTTCATTAGAGAAGCAGTTCCTAGACCTTCTTTTTTTTTAATTTTATTGAGGAGTTGTGTTGTTGTACAATTATAAATGCACATGTACGATATGATATACCCCTGATCCTAATCCAGAATCATGCCCATATCACCCACACCCCAGTCTCTAAACTCGTCTATATTTCCCCCATAACAGATATAAATGTCATTATATATTTGTGCATTTACCAGAATGCATTAAGTATTATACTTATGATTGCATAAGTATTATATGACTTCAAGAGGATTTCTTTCAATCTTAAAAACATACTTTTTATTCTCTTGAGGGGTGTAACAGGATCCTGGACATCTTTTATCTACTTTTGTTAAATCTATTAATATTTACTCTATTAATAATTGAAAGTGAGACCTTTAAAATATTTATTAATTCATTTTAAAAATAAGAAAATCTTAAGTCAGGGGTGATGTCACATGCCTATAATCCCTGTAACTTTGTAGGGTGACACAGGAAGACCACAAGTTTGAGGGCAGCCTCAGTAACCTGGCAAAGCCCTAAGCAATTTGGCAAGACCCTGCCTCAAAACAGAAAGTGCTGGGGATGGATCTATTTACAAAAATAAGTAGACATATTTTAGCGAAATGAATATCATTGTTTTAAATTTTACAGATATACATAATACCTAGCTTAGCAGAAGGTAGATCAATCTCTGGGTTTGCTTCTGCTTTTAATCTATACTGATATGCTTTTCTAGTTTTTGCAAATGAAGAGTATATAGCATCCTGAAAATTTTAATATTCTTCAGAGATTATTTTTAACTATACCAAAACTTAGCAAGTACTTCAATCAATGATACGTGTTTGTATGATGGTGGTCCCATAAAATCAAATCATCTAGTGATGTCATAACCATCTTAGTTTCTAAATACACCCTGCAGTGTTCATACAGTGACCAAATAGCCTAGCATCACATTTCTTAAACAGAATTACATCTCTATCATTAGGCAATGAGTGAACTATAGTTTCTTAAAGGCCAGTATTAAAATAGGATCTGAAATAAAACTGATAAACACTTTATATTCTACATAACAACTAATCAATCTACCTTCTATATTGAATGGAACTTTGAGCTACACACAATTTTATAGTATTACAATTGATCATTTAAAATATTAGTTCAGATATCATGGCATTTGCAGCCAAATGGATGGAGATGGAAAGAATTATGCTGATTGAAATATTGCAGACTCAGAGACTTAAGGGCCAAATGTTTTCTCTCATATGTGGAAGCTAGAGTAAAATCTAAGACAGATTGAAAGTTAGCTAAGCTTAAAAGTAAACCCAACATAGGTGAATTTTTACATAAGCAGGGGGCACCTTAACTATGTAGCTAGGGGGAGAAGGAAGGGGGCAGGGACAGGAGAGAGGGATTAGGGGCATTATTAATGCAGCTGGAGTGAGGGATTGGAACCCTTGACTCCCATGAGAAGCCCAACTACACATAGGCGGGCAAAGAGGCTCAGAAAATTCAAAAATTAATACACATGTACAGGCTTAGCTTTATCTATAACACAGGGGCAAAATAGGGGAGACATGAGAGCAGGGAGTGGTCGAAAGGGGGAGATGCTGGAGTAAGATCAACCTTAATTTACTTTGTCAATATCCATATATTCATGAATATGTAACAACAACTCCCGCCAATATGTAAGACTATGTCAAATGAACAAAAAATATCAATTCACTGATTATAAAAGCCCTACATATTTTGATATCTGTATTATATAATATCAAGTTCACAATGGCCAATGAAAGCTTTCAAAAATTTAAATTTTTCTCTCAAAAGTTCACATTTTATCATAATGACAAATACTATTAGCTTGAAGTAACAAGCTCATTTCTTTCACTTTCAGGAAATTATCTGCCCAACAACAAATGTCAACAAATGGACAAAGAGCCTATCACCTTAACATTATTATGAGAAAACTTTTAATTCATGGAGACCCTGATAAGTTCTTGGGAACAACCCCCCAAATCTGTGAATTACACTTTGACAACCACTGTATCCCCTGCTTTAGGCTACTATGGGATAGTTAAGCATGGTGCTAAATATCAGAGAAGACTGCTTACAGAACACAGCTGAACTGAATCTAAAGAATGTTCAGTGTGTAGCTGGGAGGAAAGGCATGGGGGCAGGATAGCATAGTGTGCTAGGAACTTCAGAAAGTTAGTAGTGCTGTAGGTATTCAGATAATCAAAATAATATTTACCTTTAAATAATTTGCATTCTCCCTAACTAAACTTCCACCTAACCATTAAAAAAATACATTGTCGTAAATAAGGTCTAGGGATTATCTTTCAAAAGTTTAGTGGAGGCAGAGCTAACTTAAATAACTGTGAACAAGAAAATGAATAATTATTGTTGTGGCTTGCAACAATAAATTCCACAGTTATTTGTTAGTCAGCAAAACTGACTTATAAATATTGCATGTTCTGATATTGCATGACTGATAAATGTTGCATGTTCACTCCCTTCCCCTGATAAAAGCCAGTCTAGCAAGAGCTGGAGGTGCAGTCTGGTAGTGGAGGTTGTGCTTCGAGTGTACAAGGCACTACCAACTTTCTGAAGTTCCTAGCACACCATGCTGTCCTGCCCCCATGCCTTTCCCCCCAGCTACACACTGAACATTCTTTAGCCCCAGCACCAAACGAAAGGAACAGAACATCTAGGAACAGCTCTGCTATGCTGCCTTAAGGGCCACAAAGTTTTTAGATTTTTATCTTTTCTCCAAGATTAGACCTTTGATAAGAGAAAACAACCTTCCTACATCTTATCTAAATATTCTATGTAGGAAGGACAAAATTTGAGTCTAATTACCCAAAAAAATACATAGTAAAATTCAACACCTATGTCTTCATGAGAAAGGAAGCTTAGTTTATTTATTCAAATTTGTTGATATATAGAGAAATTTATTTAATTGTTAGGTGGCTAGGTTAGAATTATGAACAATAGGCTTGCTTCATTTTGAATGTTATCTTTAAGTAGATTTAAAAAAAAATTTCTGTGTAGATTATTTTTTTCAGGACACGTGGTTTGAGCCACAGTTTATCAAAATACCTGTCTTGATGAATCATTTAATAGTGAAAGCACCGTTTTGTAAGGTGTGCCATTTTTACAGAATGCCACTGGTCTAGCATTCTTCCTCTGAGACAGTGCTTCTAAAAGGGCCATGAGTGGGACACATTCGACTACCTCTGATTGGCACAGGATGGGTACCTCTGCGTTGCCTCTGTCTACCGTGTGATAGGACTAATTGCATCATGAGGCTCAGTTTAGGCAGAAATCTAACAGAATTTAGGAGGAGAACATTTCATCCATGAGGCTACGTATTTAAAAATGCCCTCAGCCTTTTGTTTTTCCACCCTCTTCCCACAAATAAAAATGCTTGAGACATTTTCAATATGACACAGGCCTCTGTGAACTTGATACAATAACAGTGTTTAAAGAAAGATGTGCGGTTTCAACTGCTTATTCACTTCAGTCTGGAGAAAATAGGTGGCTTTGAGAAATATTAATCTATGTCTCTCTTGATCAGAGGTGTCAGTCCCATATCTAACATGACCTTAACAGCTTAAAAGCACATTACTCTCTTTGTATCTATATGTTATTTTTTTAATGCTTTAACCTTCTGAGTTCTTTTCTTCTTTTTCTTTTTTTATATTTTCAAACATCTATTTGATGAAAAATGTGAGGGACAATATAAAACTTTAGAAGAAAGATAGCCACAGCTGAGGAGCAACTGAACAAAGGGGCCTGGGACCAAGAATGCCCACATAGACTGTGGCACAAGCATAATAATAAGTATGAGAATGGTGAGGGGGTGGGATGCTACAGCTTTCCAATAATGTAAAGGACAAGCAAATATATAGCATACTGAAAAATAAATCAACTTGTCTGCCACAATGGAATTAAACTAGAAATACTCATAGAGAGATAGCTAGAAAACCCTAAAGTATTTGGAAAGTAAACCTACATTTCTAAATAACGCAGGTATTAAAGAAGAAAGTAAAGGGAATTTTTAAAAAATATTTTCAAAAAAATAAAATTAAAATAAATGAGTATAAATAGACAACATTTGTGGGGTGCTGTAAAAGCAGTGTTAAATGGGACAAATATATTAGAAAAGAAGAAAGATATAAAATTAATAATCTAAGTGTCCACTTTAGATAACTATAAAAATTAAATCCAAAGTAATTAGAAAAAGTAATAAAAATTAGAACATAAATCAATGAAACTGAAAATAGGAAAACAATAGAGAAAAAATCAATAAAACCAAACCTGGTTCTTTGAAAAGATTAATAGAATTAATAAATATTTTTTCATAATAATAAAATGAGAGAGAACATAAATAATCAATTTCAGAAATGGAGGAGAGGGAATCACTACAGATAACAAGGACAGTAGAGGGGCAACAAAGAAATGCTATAAATAACTATGTGCCCACAACTTTGACAGCTTGGAAGAAATAGACCAATTTATTGGAAGACAATCTGCAAGACAATCTACAAAAGTCAAGTAAGTAGAAACAGACCATCTAAATAGGTATGGAAAAAGTTGATCCATTTCTTCCAAGCTGTTAAAGTTGTGGGCACAGAGCTGAAGGGTTGCGCTCAAATTACTTTGTCATTATGTATACATATATGAATGCGTAGTAATAAATCCCTCAACATGTAAGCACATGTTGAACTAATAAAAGAAGAAATTAAATCTATAATTAAAAACTCCCAAACAGAGAACACTAGACTCAAATTGGTTAAGAAGTGAATTCTGCCAAACATTTAAGGAAGAAATTGCACCAGTTCTGTAAAATCCCTACCAGAAAGCTAAAGCAGAGGAAAGACTTTCTTGCTCATTCTATAAGGCCCAATACCCAAACAAGATGGAGACATTACTAAAAAGAAGACTGTAGGCCAATATCTCTCATGAACAAGATGCAAAAAATCTTCAACAAAGAAATAGTAAGTGAATCCAACAATGTGTAGTAAGAAATTGTGTACGCTACAACGAAGTGCAATTTATCTCAGGTATCCAAGGCTGGTTAAACATTTGCAAATAAATCAATATAATCCATTATATCAATAAACTAAAGAAAAGGTGACATGAAAATATCAATAGAAGCAGAAAATAATATTTGACAAAGCTGAACATGTATTCATAATATTCCTATTTTTAAAAATTCAGCAACTAGAATAGAGAATTTCAACTTGATAAAAATCTATAGAGATCCTATATCTAACATCATATTTAGTGGTGGGAAAGTAAAATTTTTCCCATAAATCTCAGGAGCAAAGCAAGGATGCTTCTTCCCAGTGCTCCTGTTCAACATTGTATTGGAAGTCCTGGCTAATGCAGTAGGACAAGAAAAGGAAAAGGAAAGAAAATGTATACATATTAAGAAGGGACATAAAAATTGTCCTTATTTTGTATAGAAATCTGAAAGATTGGACAAAAAAGCCCCTGAAACAAGTAGGTAATAATATCACGGTTGCAAAGTATATGTACAAAAGTCAATATCTTTCCTATTAGATAAAAATTCAGAAAACTGGAAACATCATACAGTAGGGAGGGTATTGAGCAATAGGGATTCTTATCTGTTGCTGATGAGAGTGCAAAATGGTATGATCATTTTGGAACAGATTTCAGCAATCTCTTACAAAACTAAGCGTATATTTACCATGGAAACAACTGTACTCATTAATAGGTATCCAAGTGTGTTGAAAAATTATATCTACACAAAACCTGCACCCAGAAATGTATAGTAGCTTTATTCATAATTGTCAAAACTCGGAAGGAATGATAATGTCATTCTGTAGGTGAATGGTTGAACTGTAGCAGGTCCAGACTATGGAATATTATTCAGGAGTAAAAATAAATGAGCTACCAAGTCATAGAAAGGCATGGAAAAACCTTAAAGGCACATGCTAAATGAAGGAAAATAATCCAAAAAGATTACCTACTGTGTAATTCTGGATGTGTGACTCTTTGAAGAAAGCAAAACTAGAGACAGTAAAAACATAGGTGGCAACCAGGATTTGGGGCTGTGAGGAGAGAAAGATAAATAGACAAAACAATATTTTTAGGGCAATGATTCTACAATGGTGGAGACATTTGGTTGAACCTACAGAATGTAAGACCAAGAGAGTGAACATATAATGTGGACATTGGTGATAATGATATGCCAATGCAGGTTTATTGAATGTAACAAATGTACCACTCTGGAGTAAGGTACTGCGAGTGAGGAAAGCTAGGCTTGTATAAAAGCAGGGAGTATGTACGGTGCTCGGTGCTTTCTGCTCAACTTGACTCCAAACCTAAAACTGACCTCAAAAATAAATTGAACTTTTTAAAGTAAATTGTTAGAAAAGATCATCATAGACTTATTTAAGGAGCAAAATTTGAAAATACATTTGAAAATGATGAGCTTTATATAAATACATATGAAAACGATGAGATTCATATAAAAATCTAACTTCCTGGTTTGTAATACAACAGTCTAGAAAGGAGAAAAATGGCTGATTAAAGAGTTATAAAGAATAACTTAGCTGAAAAACTTTTTGCAGTCAATGAGATTGGTGTCTATTCTTAAGCTGTTCATTTCAGTCAAGGAGGTGACAAGTACTTTCTTTATTAGCAACCATTTTTTGTAGTGACCCAGAACAACATCTTATAATAACATATTATTAAAATTTTGCTGAAAATACTGGAGAAATTCCAAGATTGGTTGTGCTAAACTTAATAGAAAGCAGGACAGTCTTTCTTTTCTTCCTTCCTTCCTTTCTTCCTTCTTTTCTTTTCTTCTTTCTTTCTTTCTTCTTTCTGTTTGGCTTTTAGCTTGGATTTGAACTTTCACAGATGGCTTTTGCAAAGAACCTCTGACAGCGTTTGTAGTGAGCCTGCCGGAAGGTTTACTTAATGCCTGGTGAAACCCCCTTATTGCTTTACTTGATCCTCAATGCCGGAGCTTGGACTGTAGTAAAAAGGCAAACTTTCCCACTTGCCTTTTCTTTAGTAGCTTTACTAAGAGTGTTAATGCTGGGAGTTACTTATTTTTGGAATAAGTGTTAATGATTTTAGATTTTTTTTTTTTTGTATACACTGTTCCAGCAGTGAACAGACTCTTAACAAATCTCCAAAATAAACTCATTTACGAAGGCTTTCTCATATTTGTCATTTTGAAAGACTGAATAAACATCAGTAAAAGAAGCCATCCAAGTTCTCATGCCAAATATGTCTATGTCCAAGGCCAGGATTTCTTCATGTTTGAATGTGAATATGGAGCCTAAAGTGCTAGGTATTTTAAATTTTCTTTCTAACTTATTTTTATTTCTCCTCCTTCACATGCTCCAATTTTGATGAGCCTTAAAGGTAGGGCTACTTGCTGCTTAAAGAAAGATCTGCTCTAGCAGACTGAAGACTGGGCTATGTTCTATTTTATTTGGAAGAAGTCTTGGTTTCATACCAGAGAATTACTAATTGTGGCTCAGACAATCCTTTCCAGATGGTTGTAGGTTGGTCCAAAACACAAAAGGACCCAATTGGTTTAAAGCCTGGATGAGAGTCCCAGGGAGAATTGAGAAAAGTTGGAGGGGATTATTTTTGTTACTAGAATTACATCTATGGTATCTATAGAACTAGGCTAAATTGAGCAAAAGGAGAGCAGTCAGAATGCATCCTTAGTTCTATCTCCCTCCCTACTACCCCAATTTTAAGGAAAAGCATATACACATTTGAACTCTCTTTTATCATGATGACATTTCATTAGTGATGATAAATGATTGTTCGTCTCCTTCAGAGTTGATACCTTATCATCTTCTATTGGATGGGATTTTTTTAGACCACCTAATTTCTCTATATGCATCTCTTTTAATTTATTGTCTTTGTATGAAATTCAAGCACATTCACAGGCCAGACAAACAATATAACTGCAAAGTAGCAGGACAAAGACAGAGCAAAATAGCTTTTAGAATAAGACCTTTTGGTGATTGTCTCTATGCAGAAATATAAATTTGAGCACTTATTTATACAGGAAATTTCCTTCCCAAGAGCTAAGGAAAACAGGCAAGAGAACATAGTGTCTGGTTTTGTCATAATAATAAGATACATTGAAGAAGGAAAGAATAAATAGCTGCCTGCATCACCATTCTGTCAACTCCAAAGGTGCACCCTTCTATCAACTCCAAAAGATGCCCCACACTTGAGGAACTGAGAAGGTAATTAAATCCAAGTCTTAGATTTAGAATTCAGTATCAGGCCACTATATCCAGCATTTAACTGAGCTCCATGACTTCTGACCCAGGCTAGAACCTATGGACCAACCCTCTGGACCTGTTAGCCTGACAGTCAAAGAATTGCCTCCATCATTGCCTTTCCTGTCCTAGGATGACATAGCCTAGATAAAGGATCCATCTTCTGCAGAGTAGGACAATGAAATGAGCAAAGAACTTTGCCAATGGAGCATGGTATCAGGCTAGTGAATCCCAACCTTGGGCAGATCACCATGGTTCCTTTCCTCAGGCTGATGTCCATGGATGAAACCTATGAACTTGCCCTTGTACTGGGCAGAGACCCACACTCAATCAGACAACAGGTTTTTATTCTAGTCAGCAATCCCTGTATCTGACTGCAGTGGTGTTGGGCCATGAGTGCACCACAGCACTTGGTCTTTAGTCCTGCCTCTGTGCTGTGCTGGTTTCAGGAGGTTTGGGCTTCCAGTGCAACCCACTGTTGCAGCATCTGTGGCCCTATAATTGTGTACCCCATCCCTTTTCCAACCAAAAGAAGCAAAACACAGAAAAAAATCATTATTTTCTTAGGAATAGAAAAAGGAAGAGGGAAGAAGGTACAAAGTTGCTGAACTAGGGCTGATTAATCCATTGTAAGACCCAGTACCAGCTAGAATCCTGAGGTACCTGACCACAACCTGTGACTGTAAGTCAAGTGTCTGGCCTAATCCTGGTCTTCCTCAAGGAGGCTTGTAGGCATGCCCTAAAGCTATTTGGCATGCTTCTCATCCATGGTGAACAAAACATCTACTGTGATGTGAGACAAACTTTGGTCTTCTGTGCCTTCTAGAATTGGAATAGTGAGTTGGCCACAAGCAGTGATGAAATAATAGCAGTAACTGTATGGTAAAAGAAAATAAGCAGCTTGCTTAGAATTTTTGGAAGGACAGGCACAAATAAAGCCAGATTATGAAGTGCAGAATAAATACTTAATGCTTCATTATAAAGACATTATTAGGGGTTTGAATGGTGGCTAAGTGGTTTCTGTGCTTGCCTTTCATGTGCAGGGGCACAGGTTTGAACCTCAGCGCCATGTACATGACAAAATTTCAAAGCAATGAAAGCCACATGAAAAGCTAAATAAAATTGATTCTTTCTCTTTCTCACTCTCTTTCTCTCTCTTATAAAAAAGACATTTTTGTATCTTGACAAGGACCAAGAACTTGCAGCCAACTATGATGTCACCTAACAAATAAGAAAAGACACAAGAAAACAGCCATGTGGCAATTGATTGTGAACCCTCAAAGATTAAAATAGTTGTTCTAAGAAAATTTAATGAACTAGAAGAAAACCCAAACGAGTATTTTATCAGAGAAGTTTAACAGACAAATTGAAGTAATCATCAAAAATCAAACACAAATTTTTGAACTGAAAAGTATACTAAATGAAATGAGAAACACAATAGAAGGCATTAATAGCAGAATAGATCACACCAAAGAAAGAATCAGTGAACTCAAAGCCAAGCTATCTGAAAATCCACCATTGATGTAGAAAAAAAGAAAAATAATAAACAAGAATGAGGAATTCTTACAGGTAATTTGGAACAGCAAAAAAAAAAAAATTGAGTGGTTGGCATTCAAGTGGGACTTGAGAATATCAAAGATATAGAAAGCTTATTCAAAGAAATAACAGAAAACATCCTAAACCTACGGAAGGAAACAAATATCCAGGCACAGAAAAAACCAGTGTCACCCATCAGATTTAAACAACCAAGACTATCCCATGACACTATATTTGAATTTACAAAGACAAAAGCAAGAGAAGATTCTCAAAGCAGCAAGGGAAAAGAAACAAATAACACATAAAGATGTTCCAATTTGCCTGGCAGCACACTTCCCTAAAGAATTTTCATAGGCCAAGAGGGAGTGAGATGAAATATTTCCAATGCTGAAGAACAAAGATGACAAGGATCAATACTGTAATCAAAAATTCTATCTTTCCTAAATAAAATGGAGATAAAAGCATTTCCAAACAAACAAAAGGTGGGAAATTTTACTATCACCAGACCTGTC
>PVKS010011718.1:43852-55959 GCA_004027875.1 Aplodontia rufa | reverse complement strand
GGGGGGGGGATGAACTATGTGATGTGATTGCTCTATAACTCTCTTGAATAATAGAGAACTTAGGACACTGGCAACCTGCCAGCAACCTGCAATTATCAATTTAAGTTTTACAATGTTAATACTGAGATTGAACTTGTTAGTTATCCAAACCTAATGAAACCACAACAGCTAAAGTTATTTCATTTGGTTTTCAATTAATTTTTATTTATATAGGAGTTTCCTCAACTTTCATGCACTTCTTCTGAGGTAATGAAGGAAATAATCTTGTTCATTATTCAATATTTCTGGCCTGCCTTTGAATATTTATTCATTCAAATGGAGCTTTCATATTCTCTAATCTCCTCTAAAAAGCCATTTCTTTTCACAACATATAATCTGAGTTTTATCTTCAGATATTTTGGATGTTTGTGAAACATGAATATGATAATAATAAAAAGAGAATGGGTAATTCATTTCAAAAATGTTTTTTAACCTTTGTGTCTTCCCCATCTCTAAATATCACTGTTCTTTTCCTACTACTAGTTCTGGATCATTCTCTATTTCTCATTTTGCCCTATAAGAAAATGGGGATGAATCTAAAAGAATGAGCCATGTCTGAGATCCGGCTGGTTCCCACCCTATGGAGACCCTGTCTCGCCCACGCAAGTGGCACTCTGTAACCTTATTTCCATTGACTTTTTTTTTTTTTTTGCATCTTAGAAAAACTGGGCACTAGGAAGTATGTATACCCCCACTATCTTGAATTTACCCAATCAGGCCTTACTCAGCAGCTCGGTGTCTTAAGAACCCTGGCAAAATGAAATGGGTCATATTTTCACATGGATGAACTGTTCTTGAACAATTTCTCCAGTGTGTGAGGCACAAACAGGCTTTTCTTCAACATCAGGCATGCATGTCTTCCCCGCCTCTTGCTTTTTAACAAACATATGTATTGTGACCAATGCAAGAGAAATTCTATTCCCCATTAATGTGAGTTTCTCTCCTCCCCACCCCCTTTTCCTACCCCTTTCAGATTTCTGACTCTCCTTCACTCCCTCTCTCTCTCTTTCTCTCTCTTTCCTTGACATTTCAAGATATCAAATAAATGTAGGACCTCTATCCATACATATTATTTTCTTTGCATGTGTAGATGGATACACCATGAGGCCAAATCATTTTTCCTTGCATTCTTTCTACATAGGATTCAGGCAAAAAGGAGTATCAGTTACCATAGTCAGCATCTTGGCTCTTAAACAAATCTGTAGTTTCTTCCCTGAAATAGGTAATTACTGTCCGGGGCCATTCCATTTTATAAGATGCCAAGCCTGGAGCTAGAAGTGAGGTTTCTTTTAAATTAAAATTCCTGGTACAATTGTCTTAATTCATTTGTGTTCCTATAACAAAATATCTGAAACTGAGTGACTTATGAATAATACGAATTCATTTCTCACAGTTCTGGAGGATGGGAAGTCCAAGGTCAATGCAGTCTCTGACTGGGTGCCTGATAAGGGCCTGGTCTATTCTTCCAAGATGGCACCTTGTTGGGGTGAACTCCAGAGGAAACAAACACTGTGTCCTTACGTGGAGGTAGGAGGAAGGGCAAAAGATGTGGAAAGAGTGACTAGCTCTCTCATGGCTCTTTCATAAGGATGCTAATTCCATTCCAGACAAAAAGAAAGGTATACCCAAATAATTTCTGTTGCTACTTGGTATCTAATCTAATATCCTATATTGTCCTAAGGCACAAAATAGGCAATTAATAAATATTGTTAAATGAATCAGTCAATAAATGAAGAGTCTAACCAGCAGGAATTTCAAATTTTCAGTTGTAACCCCTGATGATTTTTCACCAATCCAAGTAACTCTAATAAGTTCTTTCTTAGGAAACAAAAAGTTTATAGGAAAAAATAGTGTAAAAAGTAACCCATGGAGTTGTTTACCTCTAAAAGCAGTGAAAAAGAAAAATTCCCATGATGTCACATAGACAATGTGTTTCAAAACATCATCAATTAGGCACTGACCAAGTGCACACACTTAACGTTATGACTTGGCTGTCCTTCAGCAGCTCTGCTCACAAACTATTACCCTCATCTGGAGATTCCATCTAATGTCCACGTGATCAATGAGAGGAAACTGATCCTTGGAATCACTGGTCTGAATGGAAGGGAAAAGAGAGTGGTCAACTATATGACAAGTTATCAATCCCTCCTCCAAAGGCAATGTGTAAGAAAAGACTGAAAGATCACATAGTCCTGACTCTCAGAAAGAAATTATGAAGTGTAACCTTTAATTAATGATCCTGGAAAACAAATCTTAAAAACCCTTCTTCCTTTCTTTGAGGGTATATGACACTCATCCACATGTTCTATTTAGATTTGTGCAGTGTTTGTTTTCCAAGTGTTGACATTTGCCTGTTTTAATTCCCAGTTAGGTTTCCTTTCAGCATAACTGAGTCAGATCACATGACTCTCTGGAGGTTTGAAAGATGGGAGTTGCTTCAACATTACTTGTGAAAAATAAGAAAAGATCATATTTTTATTAGCTCAAAACAAAGAAATGCTTTTATGGAACATCCTGTTTCCTTAATAACAACCCAACCAATGAGAAACTTTCTGACTTTTCCACTAAAAGTGTTAGTACAAGCTGATTCCTTCTCAATAATAAAAACTAAATGATTGTTGAAATCCAAGATAATGACTGGATTGCTCAAGAGCCAATAAATCCTTCACTGTGCATTTCAAAACAAAGAAGTCCAGTCTGTCCGGGGAATCATGTGACAAAAGGCAAAAAGTAGTCTTAAGGTATCTGTCCTAAAATATGCATATCAAGGGAAAAGTTGATTTCAATATTTGCTTCAATTCTAATGGTTTGTCTGATACTTCCTTTTACTAACAATGTGAATTTGAGTCTCAGCTACACTCTACCAGGTAATTATAAATTATCACAGGAGTTGAGAAGTTAGTATGATGGCAGCAACTCTTTTCTCAATATCCATACATTATATGTCTTATGGCCAAGATGGCCAGAAGACTGACACTGAATCAATAAAAAGAACACAGCAGCTATTTTGTAAGAACAATGAAAGACTCCTAAAGATGGTGATATAGATGCCTTGTGTTATCCTGTCCCCGTACCCTGCTCCATTTACCTCAACATATCCCCAGATCACCCCTTGTCATGTGAGAGGGCAAATGCTCACTGCCTGAGATGACTGTAATTTAATTCTCTAGCAAAACCACACAGACCATCATGCATGGTTTTCTTCAGTTCTGCTTGCTTATTGTCAAAATGACCAGTGACTTCTGAAAGAGATCACAACAAGGAGAATAAGGTAAGCAGATGTTTGGGTCTTTATGCCATACATTTTGTGGGTAGGGAAGCATGGGGATGTTAAAATAACTCAGAGTTCCATTCTGTGGTCTCATCTCCTTATCTGTAAAATGACGACCACAGACTTTCAGGTTATAAACACAGGGTAGCTTAGGGACAGAGTCACCAGCAAGAGGAATGTATGATCCATATAGCTTCATTTCCTCTAAGAGTCATAAATGGGTGCATATCAAACAAGTCTGGAAAATAATCTGGCTGAATTCTTAAAAACATTGATGAACTTAAACATTGCAGCAAAACTTTTTTTTTAAGTTATTACTCTGGGAGGTTCCAGATAATTATGTCCATGAATAAAAATTTAGGAATTTATTTTCAAGAGTGATATATTCTTTTTGGTATTCTGTATATTAATCAGTCTTCAAGTATGAATTTGACTTTTGGAAGTGACCAAATGTCATCAAGTGTCAATTGCATAAACAGAATGAGCGATGAAACTGGACATGCAAATTTAGATGTAAAAAATGGTGTGTGATTATAAATGTAAAAGTACTGATTTTTTCTCTGCTACTCACAAACCACACCTAAGGGCAATTCCAAGGGCGAAGCTATGGATGAGAGGGTGATCTGACGGGGACAGCTGTCATCCGTCATCCCATTGACCTTGAGGTTAATTCACCTGATCTGGCTGGCTGACCAAGGGTCATCTCTATCTGCCCTCACTATGCCATGGGCATCCCCTTTCAAACTCCTTGAATGATAATAATAATAATAAGAGAGCCTTTCTTTCATTAGGAGTGGCTATTTGTTCTTTCAACAAATGTTTATTGAACTTCTATACATTAAGCATTGTCGAGGATATGCTGGAAAACAAGAGACAAATCAGACTCCTATGCTCAGGCTAAGGACACAGAGAATAAAGAGAAAAGCAAATCAACAAAGCATTTAAGTTAAGGTGATAAAGAAAAATAAAACGGAAGAAATTAGCTAAAGAAAACCTCTACATTAGGAGGTTGGGACAAGCCTCTTTCTGAGATGGTATCATTTTCATTAAGATCTGAATGAGGAAACATTGCCAACCATGAGCAAATCATGGGGCAGATTTCTGAGAAGAGCAAGTCTAAAAGTTCTAAGATAGGAAGAGTCAGGTGGCCATTGCGCTTGGTGGGGATAAGTACCATGAATATGAGCACAACACGAACAAGGTCCATTTTACATCCAAATAGCTGAATTCTCCTTCCACAAGCATCAAATCATAGGGGTTCCCAAAGTATTTTACCCAAAAACAACATCTAAGCAACTACAGATAAGATCCTTTCCGAGGTGATCATTTGGAAAGAGACTCTCATAGATAGAAATGTTTTAAGGTGATCAGGTGTTAGAATGAAAATAAGACATTTCCTTAGAGTTATACCAAAGGAAGCATAGTACTTATTTTAAGATTATAATTTGAGATTTTTTCCCCTAGACATAAACATTTGCTTCCTGCTCAGGCAAGCTTGAGAAGACAGGATCAAGGGAGTTTTGTGGTCCAGTGAGCAAAGGATGGGAAAATCAGAAAGATTTTGAGTTATAATCCCAGTTGAGCTACCAGGTGACCTTTAGGCAAGTCATTTGACCTCCCTATGCCTCATGCTCCCAGCTGGAAAATTGGATAAGACCAGCAGGATATCACTGCAAACCAGATGCTGTGCCGAACCCAAGCTTTCCCAGCTAAATAAATTACCACCAAAGGAGGGGGGAGTCCAATCTATCAGTGCATGTGAAACGTCCATTTAATGACATTAGGCCACCTTGTATTTAAGTTAGTAATTTCTTCTACGTTCATCAAAACAACTGAATAAAGAAAATAGTTCAAACATGGGTACTATCTCCTGAGCTCTTTAGAAGTGTCCCTCTATCTTGCATTGACTTTGCCATAGCATATTTGTAGGTTAATAATTGTTACAATCCTGGTCTTGCCTCATTACACCTTCCCATGGCCAGTCATGCCAGCCTCAATGATGCACAGCTGGAACAACAAAGAGAAGGTCAAAATAGGAGTTTATTTCTCCATTTTTCAAAAAAAATAAACTTGCCATTTCTATATGAAACAAGACAATGATGTTTTGTGTCTAGATACTACTAAAATATTTAAATGGAGAAGAAAAATTCCATCCCTCGTTAGCATGTTTTGTCTACATCAATAATTAACAATGCTTTGCTTACAAAGACTAATTTGGAGCATATAAAAATATTCAAAATGGGTTTTTTCCCAGTTTAAATGAAAACATCTTTATAGCCTCATTGGAAAAAAATAACCATTCCAGTTAAATTATCTACTTAACTGAATAGTAGGATGTTGGTAAGGAAACTGGCATCGCTCTACCCCATAGTAATGTTTATATTTGATTATATTTGAAAAATATTGCTACTTTCTAATTCTTTAACTGAGAATTGGACCAAAAGTGGTATCACAAGACTACAAACATCACCTGCTCCACACAGGTATGTATCACTTATATGCAATGAACATCTGCATTTTCTGCAATATTCTAGTATCTGGCTCAGTTTTTCATTTCCATTTGGATATTTTTGGTGTTATATGAACATATATAGCAAGAAAGCCAATTTAGAAAGCTGAAGACGTTAAAACATGACTAGGGATGTCAGCATATGCCTAATATTCCTCTAAAGAATTATACATATAGAATAAATGGGGATAAAAATCATTTATGAAAACCCCATTAAGTCCTCTCTACTCTAACATGAAACTTAACACTTGATAGCCTTTTTCTTCTGGGAGACTTGAGTGAGTGAAAATAATGATGTTTTCTTGGACTGGAATGCTAGTGAATAAGACAATTTTGTACAGGTGATTTTCTTTTAGCCCAGTGAACAGATGCTCCAGGCTAAAGATCATTTTGTTATTTTGCTCTTTAGTTAGATTTTGCAGGTTATTCTTTGACCTTTATGGTGATAAGAAATATTTGTTCACCTAAGACAAAGTTTTTAGTTCTTTAAAAATTCACTGATGCTACAGTGATGATGAATGTATGGCCAAAGTATAGGTAGTTTAGTGACTTCAGTAAGATTGTTTAATAGCTCAAAGACTCAGTCTCACTCATCTGTAAAATGTGGAAGACAATACCACTTTTACAAAGATCAACAAAGTGTTTTCTCAGTTATAGTATGTTCTAGGAATGTAACTTATTGTTCTAGACTATAGTTTATCCTCGTGAGTTTACCTTAGAGGGTCACCCACCCAAGTAACTCTTCATAGCTTCTCAATGTACGTCAAAGTGGGTGACTGGCTGCACCTGAATAATTTTTCTTCATGATTGATTTGCTATGATGCATCCACCATCTTAAAGAGCCAGTTCAGAGAACACAGGGAACATATGGAGTGGCAGCAACCTGTGCACATGGCCCATCACTCCTAAACCAGTACCTATTAGATATTGTACTTCATTTAGGAAACCACAGAAATAACTGACATTATTTGATATGTACAAAGTCAAATCATATATATTTTTTGCATTTATTTTCATTTGAGCAATATCCACACTGTTCTTAAGCATAGATAAATATTTGAAACAAATCTCCTTTTTCCAAAAAAAATGATAATAATGAAGTGTGAAGAGAAAGACAAAGAGTAAGAGAAAGAGAGTGACAGAGAGCAAAACAAGTTATTGAAAGATAGGGAAGGATAAAAAGGAAATCAGCCCCAGTAAAACTCATGAACAGGTAAACAAAGTGCATGCTTGGAAGCCTTTAAGGAAATATATAAATCATTATCAATTATTTTTAGAAATCAAAGACACTGTCGTTAATTGTCTATCATCTAACACTAGCAATGATGCTTTAGGAAAAAGAAGCAACATTGATGTAACCAATGTCCTTCAAAGGAACATAAGTTTTAGAGATCTTTTGAATTGAAAATATAAAAAATAATATATCTTAAGTTTTTAACAATTAGAGATTTAGTTGAGGCCCAAAAGGAAAGCATTGGTATATTCTATTTGATCATGTAACTAGATAATCTTTCATGTCATTTTTTCTCCTATACTGGGGTGTTATCTGCTTCTCTATTCCCTTGAGTCCAAATTTATTATCACCACAGCACATTTGCTAACCAAGCTTAAAGTTATAGTAAACAAAGCTAAATATATCATTCATTTTCAATGAATAATCGCTGAAGTAAATGCTTCTCCATTTAGCATCAAAACCTTAATTTGTTTTCCCCATCCCAACTCCCATAGTTGTAGTGATAAAGAATAATGTTTTCCAGGTGGCAAGTCTATAGACTTTTGCAGTTTTGTGAAGAGCAAATCACTACAGTTTCTTGGGTTAATTACATACATTTAATGCCCTCCAAAACTATAATAGGCATTTTATGCAGTAGAACATTATGGCCCTTAATGCCTGTGTGGTCTGTTGGGTTAATATGAAGAATATTTGTACAACAAAAGCAACTGGTTTTCTATAGTCAGAATGTGTATTGGTTAGTTCATGTCCAAAACATCATTAATTATAAATGTGAACTGATGATGCCAAGTTGATTAGTCATTAACTCCAAGTACGTGTTAAAATAACTCAAGTCAAGTTCACAAATACAAAGCATATAGAATTTAAATGCTTGATGGAGATACATGGGGAAAAGAACAACTTTAACCTCTAATACTTGGTCACTTTCAATGACAAAGTTTCCAAAACTATTTTATTTCACAGGCAAACTACTAACTAGGCACCTAGAATCAGCATCAGACATTAGCTGATACAAAACGGTACTCAAAACCCAACTTCAAATTTTACCTTTGACCTTTGATGTATTTTAAGATCTTGTATTTTTAAGGCAGTTCATTTAACATTTGGATTCTTGGCAAGTTTTCTGAACTTCACCTAGCACTGAAATGTGGCTTCTTACCATGGCTTACATTCCCTACTACATATTCCAAAATTTACAGTTCACTTTTTTCATTTTTATTCTCTGATTAAAAACTACTCATTTTTGTTGATTCATTTAATATTTGGTCCACATAGCTAATATTATTTCCAATTACCTTCTTAAAAGAAATCTAATTATTCATCATCTTATATCTATATATTTGCTCATTAGACATTGCTCTAATTTTAGAATTCTTTAAAGTCATATGTTCTTTTAGATTTTCATTTCATTCCTGGTCTCATTGGTCACAATAAAGCAGTCTGCATTCTTGCCCATGACACTCTTTGCCTCACCTCATGCACAATTTCTTATACACTTAGAAGACTTTCCATTTTTGGTGAAAGAGAATTAAACCATGAAATATTGTACTTGACTTAGATCCTGCCTCCACCAAAGAAAAAAAATGTATTATATAGCTTAGGTTAATGATGCCATTAACTTTCAGCCATTCACACATAACAAGGAAAACTGAAATCCACTGTGCAATCTATGTCCCTGATACCATCTCCATACCCAAATATCCAATAACCTGAACATCTCCACATGGATATTCCAATGGCACCTCAAACCCAGGTATCTGATACTGATACTTTATATCCTCAACAAACTTACGCCGCTTGCTATTTCCCATCTCAATGAATGGAACCCCCAGCTACCATTTGTATCAGATGAAAACAGGGAATTATCTGTGTCTTCTGCAGTTCCCATCAACAATGATTCCCATAAAATCACTAACTCTCTCAACTCTGTCCTTTTTGTTACAGCTTCCCGGTTCAGGCCTTCCTCACCTCCCATGCAGTTCCCCTGACTCAAGTCTCTGTCTCCAGTTTTGTAAAAATCCAATAATTTTATCCGTAACTGAAAGATTGAACGTTTATCATAAATACTTGTGTATGTCACTTCTTACATGTATTTAGTGACTTACTGTTGTGATCATCATAAAAACCAAATTTCACAATGGCACAAAAAATTTAAGACTATTGCTTCTTTCCTGTCTCCCCAGGCTGTTCTATCAACAGTCTCTGTCACTGTCCAATCCTTTACAGCCTCCATTGTAGCCCCAACCATCTTAAAATTCAGTCTGTTCTCACAACTGTTCCCTGTGTCTCAGGATGTTTTATTTTCTCTGAAAGATAAAACTATTATTAACGCTGTGTGCTCTAATAATTTCATCTTAGACATTCCTTCTTTTTAGAAATCTTCCCTGGCATAACACCAGTGTAGAAGCACAGTACCTCCAAAGACTCTTATGATTCTGCTATAACATTTTCATTCATTTTTTGCAGTTAAACCTCCACAGGTGCCTATCCTCACATGTATATAACATGTATATAATTGAACCATAAACTCTTAGTGGTTGGTCAAGGATGCTATCTTTATCCATTTTGTGCTGCTATAACAGAATACTTGGGGCCGGGTAATTTATAAACAATAGAGGCTACCTGGCTCATCTTTATGGAGGCTGGGAAGTCCAAGGACTTGGTTCCAGCATCAGATAAGAGATTTCATGCTCAGCCTCACATGGCAGAAGGCGGAAGAGCAAGAGAGGACAAGAACTAAGGTAAGAGAGGGCAGAATTTACTTCTGCTTCCCTTCCAGATCCGTGCTGTGCCATTCTCCACACTATACTATACATAGCTCCTTGTCCAGTAATGCCTTGTCTACTAATTGAATTCACCAATGGGAACCCCAGGAGGAAGTGATATCAGTCTCCTGCTCCTTCTCTGTAAGGTCACCTCCAGTTGGCTCTCTCTGTGGGCTGAAGTCAGGCTCCTCTGCATGGTCCACTGCTATGGATTCTGGTAATCCTCCTTCTCCTCACTCCTTCCAGCAAAAGTGTAGTTAGTATGGAGTAACAGATCACTAACCTCAGGCACCTTCATGATTCTGGCTAGCCTCCACCCCACCCACAGCTTCGTAACTAGTCTTTTTGTAAATAAACCTTCTGCACGCTATTGCTCATTGGAGAATGCCTTTTGTTTTCCACTGGGTTTTGTCTCCATAGTCTTTAAGTTATTCTTGATTTTATTCATGTCATCATTAGAATGATGCCTCTAGATTAAAGGCAGAAGAAAACAAAATGCAAGGGGGATGCAAACAAGATCCTTGTGGCAAAAATCTGGCTGTGGGTGATTTTGTATTTCTGATAGAATGCGTTTAGACTGGCCCTCAAGGACTGGCCAGATAAATTATGAGCTAGTGGCTTAACTGTTTAAAGTTTTGCTCTATTTTTATCTATGAAAATTGCTTTTATTTTTAATTGGGGGAGGAAGAAAAGAAGTGTGATTAGGAGGGATGAAGCATGCTTAAGAGGAGCATTTTAAACCTTGATTTCTAGACCTATTTCTATTTCTTATGTGATATTAGTCAAATGTACTTAGATTCTTCACCTGAAAACAAAACAGTAACTCCATTACCAACTCGTATTAAATGTTGATCTCTTTCTTTTCTTTCCAAGAATTTTTCCAACTCTAAAATTCAAAACGTCCTTTTTTAAAAAGGTTAATTATTTCTCACTGTTCCTTCAAAACTAGATATCCACTTATCTAGGAAACTGCAATTGTATTTGCTGTTCCACACCCTTGATATCTGATCATCTATACTAACCAAAGCACTATATAGCAGTGTAAAACTGAGCTCTGTCTAAAGTCTAATGGTAAAATCTTTATAGGCTAAGGAGTTGCTTTATAAAGCGTCTTTGGTTTAATTAAGCTCTTTGGACAATGAACACCAAGGAAGAGAACATTTTCATTTCTTCTGTGCTGGGAAACTTTGAGTTATCCAAAGAGCGAGTTTTCTCCCATGAGCCCCACAAGACATATCAGAATAGGAGATGACCACTCGACAGTTGCAGTAGTAACATACTGCAATATAAGAAGAGTAAAATGTGTAAGGGGGCATTGTGATTGGTCAGCTGTACTCTTGACTCAAACCACCAACTCATTTCACATATTTGACTATACAGTCCTCCACCTGCAGCAAGATTTTCCCAGGACTTCCCTCTCAGGTATAAGTGGGATTTGGATCAGTGCCTTTAGGGCAATAAGCTTTAAAGCACACCTTTAATAATTTTTGCATACCATTCACACTAAGATAAGGGCCTGTGGGCTGGAGAAAAATTCACAAGTCCTGTCTATTTAGGTTGGTACTGGTGTTCTCCCAAACTTAACCTAGCCAGTTCAATTCACCCCAAGCCACATGTCTACCTTTGGGAAATATTTTTAGAAGGAAAAGTTTCATATATAAGGAAGCAACAAGTATCCCAGAAATGGTGAATGTGAATATAGCAAGAACCTGTAAATTAAACAGTCTTTCATTGTTTTCAGATTGGGGAAACTTGGACTCTATCAAACCATCTCTGTAGTGAATATATTAGGATATATTTCTTTATTCAAAAGTGGTACAATTGATCATTTTTTCATTTAATATCTAGAGGTGGGGCCAGCTGGTCCGAGCTGTTAACAACCCAGATGTCCCTCACTGGATGAATGGATCCAAAAACTGGTACATTTATACCATGGAATTTTACACAGCAATTAGAAACAATGATATTGCAGCCTTTGAAGGTAAATGGATGGCTATGGAAGAAATTATGCTGAGTAAAATCAGCTTAACCCAGAGAACTAATGGTCGATTTTTTCCACTCATCTGTGGAGGTTGGGACTAGACCCTGGACAGTGAGAAAGTTGGTCTATTATCATGTGTTAAATCCAGATAAGATGTAATGCTATACAACATAATCCTTTTTTAGAGATATTGTGGGAAGGGGAAGGGAGGGATAAGGGTGGGTAATTGGGGGGACACTCCTGGGGGTAATTGTAATATCCAGAATCTATACACATTTTATATTATTTTGTTAAAAACTTGTATGGTT
>PVKS010011718.1:0-43752 GCA_004027875.1 Aplodontia rufa | reverse complement strand
TTGTTCAAAAATTTTTTAAAAAATTAAAAAATAATATCTAGAAGTTCTTAGGCAAAAAAGATCACTATACTTATCTGAGTAAATTAAATGCATTTTATTTATAATACATAAAAATTAGGAAAATCAGGGGCAGAAGTAGAGGCTCAGCAGTTACAGCACTTCCTGGCAGGTGGGATTACTCAGATTCGAACCCTATAGCACCACTTATACAACTAAGTGTCGGAGCAAGGAAAGCCACATAAAAAAGTAAATAAAAACTGATTCTCTCTTTTTCTCTCTCTTTCTCACTGTCCCTCTCTCTTAAAAAAATTAGGAAAATCAAGGTCCTTTCACTATTAATAAAAGAGTGGCCACATTATCTTTGACAGTATGAAGCCCTTGAGTAATGCACTGTGTAAAGAAATACAACAAATCAATTTTAAATGGCAAGATCTGACTCATTATTAGCTTTCTTTTGTTTATATGAATTAAATTAATGAGGTATTTAATTTTATTTTAATTCTAACATTTTTGACAGTAATCAATACCAAAGAACAATCTTTTTTTCAAATAATGATTTGAGTATTCCTTTGATGAATGTTCAGACTTCCCCAACTTGGATTTAATTTCACATTCAGTTCTACAATAAACAGCCAAAAATGATTTTATGAGTTTCTTTTTTGATTTTTTTTTCATTTTTTTTTACCCAGGATTGAACCCAGGGGCACTTAAACACTGAGTCACATCCCCAGCCCTTTTTATGTTTTATTTTGAGACAAGGTCTCACCAAGTTACTTAGGGACTGGCTAAATAGCTGAGTTTAGCTTTGAACTCGCAATCCTCCTGCCTCAGCCTCCCAAGCCACTGGGATTACAGGCATGTGCCACCATGTCCACATATGAGTCTCCTGAGTCTTTTTTTGAAATTTCTCATCAAAAAAACTTCCAAAATTCATGCAAATTTTATCTGTTTGTGGTATTTACTCCGTATTCATATATGAATTAAGACAAACTATGACTTTTCATTTCTCAGTCACCCTGAATTTTTCTGGGAAAATGTAATTATAGAAAAATTTTACATTTAAATATATCTGTATTGGGCTGGAGCGGTGGCTCAGCGGTTTCGGCGCTTGCCTGGCAAGCACGAGGACCCGGGTTCAAACCCCAGCACCACGTACACAACTGAGTGTTGGAGCAACTAAGGCCATGTGAAAAACTAAATAAAGTTGTTTCTCTCTTTCTCTGTCTCTCTCACTGTCCCTCTTTCTTTAAAAAAAAAATATATCTGTATTGATGTATGTAAAAATGACAATATCAAAAAGATGATCAAAAGTAAAAGGAATTTAAAAAAAGATTTTAAGAGTATTTTCAAATAACCTGTCCACCTTTCCCATTTTCTCCTTGGGTTTGCAGGCATTATCAACTCTCTATCATTGTTAGCCCAAACCTGGCTTTTGTCTTGTAAATTTAAACTCTGAAAAAACTACCCATGTCTTCTATTCCTGGAATATTCAACTGGTAACATTCCTGTGAAATGTTTCATGAGTAAGAAAGAAGAAACAGGTTTGATTTGATCCTCTTGACTACTACAAGCATTTCAACTTATAAATTTTAATATTTTGAACCATTCACAGACTATATTGTTAGTAGTTATATAATGAAATGCTCATGGGGCTCATCATTATACTAATAGAACAGGGAGGCTTTAAGATTAGGTTAGGGAAATGTCAGCACATATTAATTCATTTAATTTGAAAATTATATATCAGAGACTCAAGCAATTTGTGGGGCTAAATTGTATCTTTGCGTATCAGATTCATGATCTTCTGGGTTCACAGATCAAGTTCTCTTCTTCCCGTGCACCATGTGAAAACCACCAAAAACTGTTTAGCTTACACAATGTGTTATACACAGTGAGCTTGCTCCTTCAGCGGGTACAAAGAAGGTAATTCAATCTTAAAGTCCTACTGCTGTCATAAGTGTTTATGACATCACCAGGACCTAGCAGCTGAATTGTAGCTTTGTCCTCCTCCTACCAACATGCATTATTAGAGATGGACTGTCTAAGAAGTCATTTTAACCCCTCCTTTACAAAAATCACTGCTTATAAAAATTCCCTGAATTGTCAGGATAGGAGAACAAAATGATTTCTGGTCTCCTAATAACTCTACAAATGGAGAAAAGGACAGCCCTTGCTGTTAATTCTCAGTCTCCACATACAATTGTGCTTTTCATTTCCAGACCTCATAAGCTCTTACAAGCTTGTGACCATTTTAAGTTCACCTCTGGTTGCCCAACCCGGAAAGCCCAACTCAACTCTCACTTCCTGGATGAAGACATTGAAGGCATAAGGGGAAGAATGTGGGTTTGGAGCTGGAGAAAAAGTGGTTCAAACTCTATTTCTGCCACCTAATAGCCACCTAATAGCCTCTGATCCTTCCTTCTGTCATTGGATGAGAGCTAAGGACTTTGGACAGGAAGGGCTCTATTGGTTGTTCCAGGGCTGGTCTTCACTTCATCATTTAAAC
Source organism: Aplodontia rufa (assembly GCA_004027875.1). Taxonomy (NCBI): domain Eukaryota; kingdom Metazoa; phylum Chordata; class Mammalia; order Rodentia; family Aplodontiidae; genus Aplodontia; species Aplodontia rufa. The sequence goes on along the minus strand of PVKS010011718.1, from coordinate 41,246 downwards.
TTGTCGGTATAAAGTGACTTCCATCATGTCCAACAAACCAGGCCTAAGCCAATCAGTTCAGTTCATGTTTGTTTATTGTTGTTGTTGTTAGAACTGGGGATTGAACCCAGGGGTACTTAACCACTGAGCAACATCCCCACCCCTTTTTATTTTTCATTTTGAGACAGGGTCTTCTAAGTTGCTGAGGCTAGCTTTGAATTTGCAATCCTCCTGCCTCATCCTGCCAAACCACTGGGATTATAGACGTGCCCCACCACACCCAGCTTAGCTTTTCACTTTCATATAGCTACAGCGACTAATTCAGAAGTGGAAATGTGACCTCAGATTGTGCTCTTTGTGAAGGTTAAGTCCTTCATATGTTTTCTTCTTCTGAGGGATGTGTAAAGTTCAGAGGCTTGGACCTGCTACACATACCACCAGATAAAATGCTGGAACACAAAGCAGAAATAAAAAGAAAGGCTGAACTTCAAGAAACTCAAAAAAGAAGGTCTAATCAAACCATGCTGAAACCTAGACTTAACTTACCTCTTTTCAATTACTTGAACTAATTAGTTTTAGTATTTGAGCCAGTTGAGAGTTGAGTTTCCTGTTGCTTATCGTTAAAATCCCAAACTAATTCTCCAGCCCCATCATATTCAGTCTTAAGGCCTAAGATAGCAGCAACTACCTTGTAAAGCATTTTTGTGGATTGATGAAACCGCACATATAAAATATCTAATATTGTGCTAATAAAGGGCATCTCATTTTCTAGCAGTAACCCATCCTTAAAGTACTTCTTTGTACTTTTACATATTTGTTATTCTGCATAGGCACATTGGATTCCATTGTTAATATTGTAGGGATTCTTAAATATAGGTAGGGGTTACTTTCAATAATCCCTTTGAAAACTAAAAGAGAACTACTGGCCCTCTATCACAAAAGAAATAATAATAATAATGCAAATATGTCACCCATGTATTGGTGAATAAAACAGCTGCCATCATGCATCGGGAGGCATGTCCTCCTATAATTAGAAGATTAAATTGATGACTCTCTTTCCTTTGTCCAACAAATACTATGACAACATTAAGCATATCATCAGCTCCTTTATACAGGACTAAAATTTAACCTAGCCATAGTCTCTTTGCTCCTGCTCAATCCTATAAGTTTTCTGCTACCTAAATAACCTGGGTCCCCATTCCTGTGAATCACAAAATGTCCCTTCCCTTTCTAACAAAAATAAGTTTTTTGGAAAATCTTAGTTTGTAATGTGTATTTTTTTAAAAAAGCCTTTGATTTTGAAAGATTGAGATGTGCAATTAGTTCATGCTATCTGATCTCAGAAACATTCCTCCCCGCTGCATCCAGTTGTTAGAGAACCACTAAGTTTTGTACAATCCTCAGTGCAGGTTGAGAGTACTTGGAAATTTTTATACCATCTGTATCAGTTAGGCTTTGCCATCTTATGAACTACCCAAAATTTAGTAACTTAAAACAATAATTATCTTTTCTTCTTAGGGTTTTGTAGATCCGTAGCTTAGGTTTAGCCCAGCTGGTCAGTTCCTTTGGTTTCAGCAGGGCTCCTGAAAGCACCCACATCAGCTTTTGGATCAGTTCAGGGTTTCTGAACTAGGACAGCTTCATTTCTGTTACATTAGGTCTTTCATCCTCCAGGAATCTAGCTGAAGCTAGTTCTTATAATGCCAATAGTTTCAAGAGTGAACACAGATGTACATAAGGTCTCTTAAGGCTTGATCTGAGGACCGGCACAAGGTCACTTCTCCCACATGCCCGTGATTAAATTACGTGGTCTGCTCAGATTCAAATCTCAGGAAATAAACTTGATTTTTTTCCCATTTTGCAGTACTAGGGACTGAATCCAGGGCATCAAACATGCTAGGCAACTGTTCTATCATTGAGCTACACCCCCAGCCCTTTTTCTTTTGAAATCATGTATTGGTAAGTAGCCCAGGCTGTCCTTGAACTTGTGATTCTCCTGCCTCAGTCTCCCATATAAAACAGACAATAGATACAAGGAAAGGAATAATTATGACCATTTTTGCAATTAAGTATCATATCCTCTTTCCCTTTCTACACCATAAATCCCCATTTACTCTGTCACTTTACTTATAGTAGCAGTTACCTGTAGTGTTCACCACCATACTTCCCATGTAGGACACTTCACAGTTACTTCACTTCAAGTGCTCTGCAGGACCTGGTGATGGTAATTTTAACTGGCATGTCCATTTGTAACGAATTTGGTCAGCCAGAAGATCTATTCATTCATGTGGAAATGGAACCACGGCCATTGGAAGTGATTAGGTTAATTGGTTACAAAATAATATTTATCTCAATCATTTCCTAACCCTAACTGTACAATAAAATTAATTCAGAATCTCTGAGATTGGGGGGTTCTGCAAATTTTTAAAAGCTTAGCTGATGAATCTACTACATGACTATGTTTGAGAATAATTGATGTAAATATCAATCCATATCACCACCAAATATAGTAGCAATTCTCAAAATTGAGTGTGCATCAGAATCACCTAAAAAGCTTATTTTTTTTAAAGAGAGAAAGACAGTGAGGGAGAGAGAGAGGGAGAGACAGAATCAAGTTTTTATTGAGTTTTTCACTTGACTTTCGTTGCTCTGACACTTAGTTGTGTACATGGGTGCTGGGGTTTGAACCCGTGTACTCAGGCATGCCAGGCAAGCGCCTTAACCCGCCGAGCCACTGCTCCAGCCCTCTAAAGAGCTTATTATATACAGGATGCTCTGCTTGAAAACCTGTCTGTGATTCAGCAGGTCTGTGTAGTGGAGAACCCAAGTGATGATAAAGATGCCAGTATGGGACCACACTTTGCTATTGTGATAAAGCAATATAGTCAGTCCATTGACATTGTTTTAAAATGCACCATCTCAGAGATGCACTACTATCAGGAAGGCATAAGTAGCTATATTACAGACTGTAGGTATTCCAGGAGAGAAAGAAAATATTTGAGTCCCCCAGGCAGTGATTTTGATTAAACCATTCTGGATTGAGACACAGAACTTGCATATATTAAAGGTCCCCCTTGGTTATTCTAATGTGCTGCCAGGATTGAGAACTCCTAACCCAATGGTTCTTAAACTATGGTCCCAGGATTAGCATCATCAGGATCACCTGAGGACACGTTAAAGATGCAAATTTTCAGGACACACTGCATGCCTACCGAATAGAAGCTCTAGGGGTGGTGCCCAGCAAATTGTTTTGTTTTGTTGTGTGTGTGTGTGTGCGCGCGCGCGCACCAGGGATTGAACCCAGGGGTACCCAACCACTGAGTCCCATCCCCATCCCTTTTTACTTTTTATTTTGAGACAGTCTCAGTAAGTTGCTTAGGGGTTCACAAAGTTACTAAGGCTAGCTTTAAATGTGGTCCTCCTGCCTCAGCCTGCCGAGCCACTGGGAATACAGCCATGTGTCATCATGCCTGGCCCTAGTAATGTTTTTAACAAACCTTCCAGATGATTCTGGTAAATGCTAGCATTTGAGAATCTCTATACTGATATATTCAACAAGAAAATATTACGCAGCAAATGAGTGACACAGGTTCCAAGAATCATACACATTCTGTGATAGTCTTGAGTTAAGGAGTTCTCTGGAGTTAGATCACAGAGAAGGAGTAAAATCTGAGTAGAGCGAAGGTAGACCTCCAATTTTCCTAACCAAAAGAAGTATGTGACTGAGTGTGCATGGGATTAGACTCACAGGTGATCCTACGGTGGTAAGGCTGCAGGTGATTCCTGTGGCAGAGTAAAGAAACCTAAGTTCATGCTTGATCAGCCTGTTCCAGAATTTCAAAAATTTTAAGAAGTATGGAAGGCTGCCTGATGGGGCTTTTCCAAATTCTAGGCCAAGGCTGCAAATGACCTTCAGATCCCCTGTTATCTCCAGAGAGTTGAAAATAAAAGGATCCTTAGCAGAGAGGTGAACTCTCCTGCCATGGGAAAAAGAAGAAAGGAATGGCTCATTGTAAGAACATGATACTGCCCCCTCTCAACGAAAAAGATAATACCAAGGAAACTTTTTCCTTTCCTCATTCAACAAGCTTTATTGAGTGTTTCCCATGGCCCAGGAATCATGTTAGTCACTGGGAATACATTTGTGAACAAAGCACAACCTTTGCCCTTAAGGAACTAGTCTAGTCAGGTAGGAAGACTCAAAAGCATCTACAAAACGCACACTGCTTGAAGGTGTTTCATCATATTCAGGAAACCACCCATTTGCTAACAATACCTCTAAAAGAAGGATTTTCTTGGGTTCTGGTGCCTGAACCCTACTCCTCCCTGCTGAGGTTCTCCACAGGAGCCACAAGCAATGAACAACTGCTGAAAGGAGGGAAAGATCATAGCATGCCACCAGAGCTGCCTTGAACACAGTTTTCTGGTGGACAACAAATCAAAGGACCTGGATTCTTGGCTGACATGAGTATTTCTATTCTGTTTCCTTAAATCCAGAAAATGATGAATTTTGCAAAGGAAGCACCAAAGACCAAAGACTGGCTATGGCACAAGGGTGGCTGAACTTCCCCACTAGCCAGAGTGGAACCCTGGAAAATAAAACACCACCAGACCAACCTTGATCACTTTCCTGAAGGTTCACTCAATCTCTTCAGGCCAGGCTGCTAGAAGGGAAAAGAAGTCAGAGGAGGTAAATATTATTTGTCAGGTCCAAGAAGTAAGACTATCTTTCCAAATTGACCATGTGGAAGAGGCATGGTAAAGACTTGAAACACAGCTGAATGACTTTTAAAAATACAGAAATCCAGGGCTGGAACAGTGGCTTGGCAGTTATGGTGCTTGCCCAGCATGCTCAAGTACACAGGTTCAAACCCTAGCACAACTAAGTGTCACAGCAATGAAAGCCATGTGAAAAACTCTATAAAAAATTATTATCTCTCCCTCTCTCTCTCTCTCTCTCTCTCTCTTTCACTCACTCTCTCTCTGTCTCTCTTCTTCTCTCTTTAAAAAAATACAGAAATCCTGCCATAGGTAGGAAAAACCTCCTTACTCCCCCTCCTCCCATAAAAAAAGGCAATAGGGGGTCAAAGGGAGCTGGATCCTAAACCAAGAATGAAGGCAGTGATATTTAAACTACTTAGCCCATGATATAAAGTTATATCAATCATATCTAGGATATTAACACCAAACTTATCCAGAACTGGCAAGCATCTCTATTATTTAACCACTTGAAAAGAAATTGAAAAGTCAAATTGTTCACTTGAATGCAAACAATCTCTTGGCTTTAGTTGTCATCTTCTTATAGATGACTGTCAGATGTACTCTTCTAACCCATATTTCTTCCCTAAACTCCAAACTTACATAACAAATTGCCTCTTTCATCCTTCAATTGGAAGAGTAATAGGCATGTCAAATTTAACAGTGTAAATATGAGCTTGGGATTCCTCCCCCTGGAGCCTGCTCCTTGGGGCAATTCTGATCATTCAGTTATTCCAGGGCTTCCCATGACACTTAGCATAGAAGGTTCTTCATGATCTGGATCCCATAACCTCACTGATGCCAACCTCCACTCCAGTCCTGCCACAGTACCACTTTTTTTTTTAAGATTGAGGGACAGTGAGAGAGAGGAGAGAGACAGAGAGAAACAATTTTTATTTAGTTTTTCCTGTGGCTTTTGTTGCTCTGACACTTTGCTGTGCACGTGGTGCCAGGGTTCCAACTCGCATCCTTGCACATGCCAGGCAAACACAGTAACCGCCGAGCCACTACCTCAGCCCCCCACAATACCATTTTTGCTCTTCCTGGAATATGTCAACATGCCCACCTTGCATTTTTGGTTCATTCTTTTCCCACATCACTCACATGGCTTTCTTCTTTACTATCTTAGGTCTCAGCCCAAGGATTATCTTGTTAAAAAAAAACTTCCCTAACTGTACTATGTAAAATAGCTCTTTCTTCAGTCTTTAATCCTGTGTCCATATTGAGTTATTTTTCAGTACAGGCATCAGCATATGACAGATTAACTTATTTTTTCAATTTAGTTGTAAAGTGTTTCAACTGATCAAAATGTAGATATCATAACAAGAGGGCTTTGGGGCTGGAGTGGTGGCTTGGTGGTTACAGTGCTCGCCTAGCATGCACAAGTACATGGGTTCAAACCCCAGCACCCAAGTACACAACTAAGTTTCAGAGCAACAAAAGCCATGTGGAAAACTCATTAAAAATTGATTCACTCTCTCCCTTCCTTCCTCTCCTGTCTCACTCTCCTTCTCTTCTTTAAAAAAAAAAAAAAACAGGAAGGCTTTGTTGACTTTGTTCTTGCCTCTCCAAGTGTTTAAAAGGTAACTGGCATACAGTATATGCTTAATAAATACTTGCTAAATGATTTGGTGATTGGTACATTGACTTTACAAATTGGCTCTGTGACATCTGAGAATGAGTCTTGAATTAGATCAGTTCTTTAAGTATGCACAGCCTCCAGCTTTGTATGCTAGGGAACATATGACAACTGAAGAGCCCTTCAGCTCTACAGCTTTTACAAATATTGAGCTATGTCTACCACTTACTCCATTCTTCTCTATATACTCAACTCTTTCCTGTCTCCTCAGCTAAGCAGTCTGGAAATGGTACTGATATCTTTAAGCACCCTACTCCCCCCACCCAAATAAGACATGTGGTCTGGGAAATTACTGCCCTGCTGCTTCCAGATGTGAGATTCAGACTCTTCCACATGTGCGAGACAGCGTGAATGAAAAAATATTAGATTATTTGGGACATTTTTATGGTCAGTGGGAAAACCATAACACAATAGTTAAATTTGGAACTGCCAAGGGAATACAGGTTGAGTTATCATCATAAATTCTAAGGAATGTTTATTTCTACTTAAAGCAAATTGAATAAACTGTCTTAAAACAACACTGCTAAAGGCAGCTAATAAACTTGAGAAATCAGGAGTTTAAGGAAGATTTTCTAACAATGGCTTAGTGAAGAACCAAATTTTGGCCCATATGGCTCCTTCTTTAGGGATCATTTTAGTTTTTTACTGGAATAGTTGGAAACATTTTTGACCAGTCTAACAAAAATTCTTCCTCAGATTTCAGGAAATCTACCACATATTCAACTCTGCTTCGACAATTAATTCAAGTTTCTACTTAAACTGGAAAATTATTTGTAAACCACTGGAAACAAGCATCTAAATCTAAGGGTTACTCAGGAGAATGAATCTTTCTGATAACAAATAAAAATAGTAAATTCACAGCACTTTATTTCTGCCTAACTCTCTCAGCGCGTGTCTTATCAGCCTTCATGGGGGTGACTCCAATCTCACTTTTAAGACTGTACCCTCATGCACTTCTGTCATTTGCTCAGTCTTCCATGCATAAAGAATGAGTACCAATGACACTAATCTCTGTAGGAAAGGAAAAAAAATAATCCTAAAGGCCTTCATTAGGTCCCCCTTCCCTTTCAACTGTCAAATCTAATCACCTCTCCCCTTCATCATGGCCTGTCAGAACAGTAAGTGATAACAAGCTTGATTTTTCACCAAATATATTTAAATTTCACTTTCTGACATTTTAGTAGCAAGGTACTGGGCAAAGGCCAAAGTTTCATGTAAAAATTCATCAAATTGTGAAGTCTCATCTACAGTAAACCATATGCTCTATTGTTTTTTCTCTGATATAGACTCTATTTTTTTTTCCTCACCTGAATTTCTTTTGGCAGAGTGATATGCCAGAAGAATTTAGATTTTACCTGTGTCACACATCTAAGTTTCATAAATTCTTTTCTCCATCATTCATTGTGTCCAACTCTAAAACCTAAAAGGAGCTTTTTTTTTTGAGTGATAGAGATCATGTTTTTCTCTAATGTGACAGCTACATTTCCAATACATCATCTACTGGAGCCTTTAAATTTATACACTGCAAGCAAATTACAAAACTCCCTATAGTATGAATAGAAATCTAGGAAAACAAGCTTTATGTGTCTTCTAGTTCATGGCAAATGAGGCAATCTTTATTAAGCATTATGGAGAAGTTCCTAGGAAAAGGAATAAAGGTCAGACACCATAGAGAATTGTAAAGCAGAAAGATACTGTTCTCTGAGAGCATGTACCTCAGACTGCAAAAGCAAAGCCATCATTTCAGAGATGTGATTTGAATAAAGTGTGGGGGACACTATATGCAAAAATGTCTTATCCATGTTGCAGAGATTTGGAAATGCCAGGCAGTTAGAACTTCACCTTGCATCTTCTAAAATTCTTGTCCAAAAGCCCAACATCCCCATGTGGAGGAGAAAATGGAGCTAAATGATTCTAAAGTCCTTGTCAACCCCAGATGTATATTTTCTTAATGAGAGAGGTGACCATGAAAGTCTTGAGACCTTGAAAACAGCAGGGGCCACCTCTTCCTCTCCCTGCTCTTCAGCAAACAACAAGCAAAGATAGCCACTAGCATGAGAATTGAAGCTATACAAGTGCAGCTACATTTATATCAGACTATTACTTCCCCCAACAGCTTTCTACTGGAGCTGCATCCCATAAACATGCAGTTCATGCAGTCTCAAGTCTGCTTCTCTATAACACTTGTCTCTATGTCTCTTTCTTCCCTCATTTCATCCATCCATTCTTCCTTCCCTTCTCCCTCCCTCTCTCCCTTGCTCTCCTTCCCTTCCTCTCTCCTTCCTTCTTTTCCTTATAACCAACTTTACAAACAAATAGGATAGAAATGATTTCAAATAGCACACTCTCTCTAGCCACCATTAAGGAGACACATTATATTTTCCAAGATTGCAAACCCTAGTTCTCAGTTAGCTCCTTTGTATCTTGATTTTCACAAACTTTTGATGTTCTCTCTTATCTGAAGAATAGCTCCACCTCTTCCTGGTTCAGGCAAGCTTATTGGGGTCATCCAACTTCAAAGTGCCTCTCTGTGGCTCAGATGGTGAAGTTCTCCTGTGTGTGACTGTCTTGGGGACACCCATGGGAGGAGGAATAATGCTCTTCTGTAAAGCGATCCAGACCAGTGACAAAGCCAGCTCTTTTTGTCACAAATATCAGTAGCAATTTTGGCATTGCAGAGCAGCCTGATAATGTCTCTAAAAGGCATCAGTGTTCTCTGAGATGCTTCTCAGGTATCCTGTTGCAAGATCTAAAGGGTCTCTGACTGAATGCATTTGCTCAGTTTATCACAGGTGGTGCCAGAAATGCTAATCGATTTTAGATACATCACCTGTATAGCAGTGGAAATTTTCTGTTTCAAAGCCATCCACTTCAAAGTTAGTTGCAGGACTGCCCATCTGTTCTACAACAAATTTCCCTTCCCTTCCCTTTGCTTGGTTGAGAATAGCATGCAACTTTCTGCCACTGCCTGACTAATGTGTGACGCCCATGTGTGCCATTTGTGCTTGTGAATAAATCAACTCATGTACAACCATCCTGAGCTCCGGATGTGAATAGTAGCCCTTTTTCCCTCGGGTCTGGCCAAAAAGACTTCTTCAAAGTAACTCAAGAAACTGATTCCTCTGCAGTTCCCCCAAACTGGACAAGCCTACACATACAAGGTATGAAAGAGAGAAATGAGGAAAGACTCCAGGAAGCACTGCAAATCTAAAGGGGTGAATGGGCAAAGCAGCATCAGGAAATCAGAGGTACAGGAAGGTCACCTAGGCTGCCAGCAGAGCTGTGACAGTGTCAGGAATTGTGGCCAAAAGGCCCTTCACAAGACTCAAAGTTGGAGACTGAGGGAATCTCCTTTTTCATTTCTCAAAAGTATGATTTTTTGGCAGAAAGGCCAAGAGGTTTCCTTCCTCTCAAATCATCTAACCTTCAGTTGCAGTTAGCATTGTTTGCTTCTCCTCTCATATTTTGTCACCAGTCCCAGGAAAGGTCTGGTATAGTAGCCAAGTATATTCAAATCCCAAATCCCAAATCCATCACTTACCAGCTGTGTGATCTTGGGACAGTCCCTTACTTGTACGCCTTAGTTCCTCCCCTATAAGACAGGAATAATAAGACCAGTCAGTACTTATCTCATCCAGGGTTTGAGTGTAAAGATGAAGAGCTGGGTAAAGCATTAAGCACAATGACGGGCACAAGGTTCAATAAATATTAGAGGCTATGATTATTCCCCAGGGAAGGACAGAAATAGTCAAAGCCTAGAAGAGACAAATCATTTTAGGCACTACGAATGCATGGAGCTACTTGCCTTGGTCCAAAGCTCTTCGGTCTGTCTCCTCCACAAGCCAAACATGATCATGTAGGAGGCTCCATCCGAGGTGGAGGACACCCACAAGAGGGCTCGAGGACAGCAAATGTTTTTATTGGCCGGCTGCTAACTAGCCAAAACCTCTGGAAAGTCATGACACCCACTTGGCAAAGTAGATGCTGTCTGCTTTATTGAAAACATCTTAAGAGTATAATAAATAAAGTGCATTTTCTTAGTTTAAACTTGTGATTCCATTGGCCAGAGGACTGTCAGAGGGGGAAGACGAGTGAGTGCAATAAGTGTTCACATCACAAAGTCGGGCTGATGAAAGAAGAGCTTCAGCAAGTAGCCGTTTCTGAACACTAAGGCTCTCTTAATTGGAACAGAGATGACTCTTACCCAAAGGTCCTAGACCCTGGCAGGGCACACTTCCCATAGTTTAGTACCAGAAATGTTTTCCAGAGTCACCCACACACTGAAGAGACGCCACAGGTCTCATGCTGTTTTGTGGCTATGCAAGATGGATCAACAAGGGTGGAAATTCTCAAATCTGCCAATGTTCAAGGCAAGCATAAACAGCAGTCTTGTAAGAAATCATGGGAAGCCTGACATATCTCCAGGTTCGCTGCTAGCCTGTGGTGCTGGGCTGTGGGGCCATGGCCTTCTGAACCGCTAAAGAACGCAGAATGCCAGCAAGGAGTGGGTTCTTTTCATGCCAGTGACATAGCCCATGCGTGGTGGTGTGGTCCAAGAAATGCTGCTTTAAAAGTGGTGCATGAAATAGTACATGTGGCTTAATTGGATGGAATTTATCACTGACCTAGAAATCCGTGCCTCAGGCAGCAAAGGAACCAAGGGTTTCAAGAATAGAATAAAACAACTAACTCTGAAAACCAATAGGCATAGACTCAGACAGAGCACTGGGTTTCCCACATGTTAATATATACAGGGAAGAATCATTACAAATACACTCGGAGATCCATATCTAAGTAGCATAAGGCTGGCACATCAATGGATGCTAGAAGGTCCACAATAGGACAGAATTTGCAGGTAATCAATCATCTTACCTCAGGAATCCATATGTTAAGGAGCCACATAAGCACTAATGTCAGCTAGTGGGATTCATGTCTATCATGACCTGAAAACATGAGTTCACAAGCATGCACATGTGTGCACACAACTATTCAACCAACAGCGTATTTAAAGACAGGAAAAGTAAACAGAGGATGGTAACAGGCCCCTAGAGCAAAAGAATCATATAGAAACTTTGACTGAAATCCCAGATGATATGTTTTTAACACTGAGTGGAGGGGACTGGAGTGATAACTTGGTGATTACAGCGCTTGCCTGGCATGAGCGAGTACACAGGTTCAAATCCCAGCACCACTTACACAAGGAGGTGTCAGAATAACGAAAGTCACATAAAAAAACTGAATAAAAATTTATTCTCTCCCTCTCTTTCTCTCTCTCTCTCTCTCTCCCTCTCCTCTCTCCCTCTCCCTCTCTCTCTCTCTCTCTCTGTCCCTCTCTCTGTCCTTCTCCCTTAAAAAAAAAAAAGACTGAGTGGAGAAGGGGGTCTCATTTTATCACCCACTGTCAAATGGATTTCTCTGGATTACATCAATTCTTTTTTGAGGAATGGTCATTCTTCATCTTTTATTTTCCTAAAGTAGAAGATTTGCCACGTGTTCCAGCTTCTCTATAACTTATACTGTCATACTGCTTTGCCATCTCTACCTTCTCTACTCTCACCATCAACTCCTCTTCAACCACCACCTCCTTTGTCATTCTTACTACCTCCATCATCACCAGCTCCACCATCTCCCTCACCTCTTTCTCCAACACCAAAACCATCACCACTGCCTTCACCTTCGTCACTACTGCCATGACCTCTGCTACCATCACCTTCACTTCTGCCTTGATATTTGCAATTTGTAGCTCCAAAACTTCCTCCACCACTATCACTTCCATTTCCACTTCTACCATAATCTCTATCACTATCATCACCACCACCATCCTAATGTCACCACCACTGTGGATTTCACCACCTCCACCTCCTCCACATCTCCATCAATAACATTCACTGCCACCACCATCCTGACTTCTAAGAAACTCTACAACTATTTTCACCTTCTCCACCTCCACTATTTCCTCCAGTGCCAACTTCACTACCTCTAGCACCACCACTGCCTTTTCTGTTACCACCAACTCTATTATCTCCATCACAACCTCCATCAATTTCAGCAATAACTCCACCTCCACTGCCAATACAATTTCCTCTACCACTGCTTCTTCTATCAGCTCTGACATCACCACCTCCACCTCCACCCACCACCACCTTCATTCTCTAATTACCTCCTCCATCATCATTACTACTATAACTTTACCATTCACCATTACCAGAAATACTTTCACTTCCCCCATCACCTCCACCACCATTGCTTATCACCATTACCATCACATCACTGATTCTGCCCCACAAATATATCCCAGGAACTAAGTTAAGTATTTTATAAGCATTACCTTTATTTTATTCTCACAAAAAACTCTATGAAGTATGTATCTTTATTCCCATTTTATAAATAAAAGTCAGAGACGTTATATCATTTGCTCTGAATCACACTTACACAAAAAAAGTAAAGTGATACCTCTGCTTCAAGTGTGTCTAATTGCATTCTCATATTTCTACTGAATTATGAACTATTCCCTCAGAGAAAAAGGAAAATTAATTATAAAGTAAGTCTATTCTGAATATGTCTGAAATAGCACAATATGCAGTAACTGTTAAGAACAGAGATATAAACATGTAGCTCAGAGGTAGCCATTCTCTCCTGGGTCCAGTAAAGACTCAACTTTGCCTAATTCAGATTTATCAATACAGTTGACCACTGAAATGAAGTAAATTTATTGCCTGGGGTTTGGATCTATCAAAAATTTCTGGATTGAGAATAGTTAAGGTAAGTCTCATTTCCTTGAACCAAAGCTAGTTTATTACAATTAAACTCATGGGCATTTAAAAAAATGTAAAGTGTTTTTCAAAATCAAACAAATAAAACATCAAAGCATATATTGGTTTTTGAAATACATTTATAATTCCATATACTAGGTAATAAAAAGGAAAAGAATAACTTATTTCCTCAAAATTTTGTGGTCTTAGTTAATATCACTTTAGTACACCTAGATAGTAAAAATAGAAGTAATGGAAGGTTTAACCAGTGCTTGCTTGTCTTATAATATTGAGAAAATTTCAGAGACTAAGACACAAAAACATCATAATCTTAGTTCATGGTCTCAAGATATCTTTCAAATGATAAATCATCTCTATAGTCTATATTCTAAAACCCAGAGTCCACATGGAATAGTGGAAAGAATTTGAATTTTGAAGTCAAGCAGATCTGAATTCTTATCAAATTTTGGTAGTGATTAGCTCTGCTTATTCTGAGATGTTTATTTAACCCATAATTTCCCAATTGGTAATGTAAGATTTAATGTACTGCACATCAGTTACAGGTGTTCCAAGTTACTGACACCTTCCTTGTAAGGAGAGATTGCTGGTTCTTGGACCCATATCCTCAAGTCATCAGTAGCTTCCTTCAGGACAACCAGTGTCATGTTCCATGTGCACTAATGACTTGAAAAAACCACATTTGTGAGGTGGAACCAAAGCACTCAAGTCAGAGGACTACTGTAAGGATCATACTTAGGAAAACTGCATGGTTCAGGAACCCTCACACAGCTGATGTTAAGAAGAATATTTTTCCATGTTAAACTCTGCTCCTAGTTTATTCTTATAATAATGTCTTATATTTCAATCAGCTTTTCAAGAAATAAGATGGGCTGACCCCAGATATCAAACATGTTAAACAGGCTGTATGATGAGGACATGGTTTTTCCATGCCATATGCATTCCGACGCATATGTTTGAATAATTCTCAAATTTACACATTTATGCTTGATTTCACTACTGAGCTGCATACACCCATTTCAGATCTCCTCCGAGACATAACCACAGGAATGGCCCATTAGCATCTCAGCTCTTCTACCTACCACTGATCTCGAGGAAGCCTACTTTCTTTATTTCCCTCATCCTGTCTAATGGCATCATCATCCCATTGGCTGCTCAGGAGCACAACTTCTAGCCTCACCCTTCACCACACCACAAATTCTTTTAACATATCCATTACCAAATTCTGAAGTTCTCCTCTTCAACACCCCAAACATCTTTCATACAAACACTGCCCTAGTTCAGTCTCACATTTTCTCACCTTGCCTATTCTATTAGCATTCTCGTTGGTCAACATACTTCAAATCTCATTTAATCCAAATTAATCCTAGAGTCTCAAATCTCCTTATTCCAATTAAGTCCATAGTGTGTTTGGATTTCATAGTTTTCAATGCATGACTCATTCTGAAACATAAAATAAATTGTATGTTATGTTTGAACAGAATCCTTCACCCTTCCTTGTGCCCATACTCTTTAAAATGTGACTGTGCAGGCCCTCCATCAAAAGCAAAAGACTACTTTTCCATTCTTTGGCAAAAGAAAAAAAATTGCAAAAGTGTCATTGTCATTGTGTGAGTCCTGGGTCTAGGTATCAAGAGGCCTTGCTCACTTAACACTTTTTTTGAAACCCTTCAATATCCAAATGAATAATGCACAGTGCCCTACTGGAAGATAAGAGACCAAAGAGTAAAGATAATCTCCAAGAGTCAAGCCAATGACATCTGAGACCAACCTTCTCCCAGCCATCCTAGCTACTGATCACAGACAGGTGAACAAGCTCAGTACAAACCAAGAAATCACCCAGTCAAGCCCAGTCCAAAACACTGACCTTTAGAATCAGACGCTAAATAATCAGTTTTTGTTTAAAGCTACTAATTTATTTTGATGCTGTTTGTTAACCAGAAAAAAACTGATTAATACATTCATCCCTTTTTTCCATGAGTTCCGGATGTTATTCCACTAAAGAGAAAACAAACTACATCAATCTTATATCTAAAGTATCTCACCCCTAGCTAAGGTATGATCCAAGTTATCTTTGAAGATTTAGCTCATATTTTTCCATTTCTTCTCCCACACAGCCACTATGACTATTGGACCACTTGTCAAGCTTCAGTGATCTTTCCCATGAACTTCTCAATTTTTGTATGTTTGTTATTCTTTATTATTATACATTTAATATTTTTCTTTAAACTGAATAACACCTAACATTGCTTCTTATTTAAGCATTTTTTCCTATCTTTTGCTTTCTAAACAAACATAACTTTAAAAGATTAGTCACTTTTTGAACATATTTAAAAAGAATTCAAAACTATTAAAATGAAAATATAAATATTAAAATAAAAAAGATGTTCATTCATGTTGTACCTACCATTTTCACTAAATCATGGTGAGCATCCTGCTCTCTCTCTCTCTCTCTCTCTCTCTCTTTACTATTTCTGACTCCCATTTAGATTAAGTGCCCAATAAATTATTAAATAATTCTGAACTTCAGGTGGAGCCAAAGAATTAAGAACTTGGAAATAAAAACCTAGGAATTTGATTCCTGTGGGAGCTCTTACATCATGAGTATGGCAGAGCAAACTTTGGGGAAGGTTGGCAACTAAGAGAACAATAAGGAGTAGAGACCAGTCTAGGAAAGAGACTTAAGTGAGTGAGAGTTAAATGAGAAAAAGAGACAAAAATGAGCTGAGCTGAGCTGAATTGAGCAAGGAAAGTGAAATGGAATTATGTGTTTTTTTAAAGGATCAAGGGAAATAATGTTAAATTAAGGGGAAAGAAACATGAAGGATCCTGAGATCATGCTAAAATTTTGGTTCTGACATACATAATTTAGTGAAGTGAAAAGGAACAACAGATTCGATAGACGTCGAGGGGCTAAAGAGGTAAGCAAATGCAAGTTTGCTGAATTTTATTTTAGATGTGATTTTCATGCCTGGATTTAAGCCTAGTGTTGGACAGTTATGGTTTAGATATGAGGAATCCCCCAAAAGCTCATGTGTGAGACAATGCAAGAAAGTTTAGAGGTGAAATGATGGGGTTATGAGAGACTTAACCTAATATGTGCATTAATCCTCTTACAGAGATTGTGTGGTAATTTATGCTAGAGAAAGTAGGTTGGTGGAGGTTTATATTTTGTCTATGGTGAGGGGACCTCTCTCTACTTCCTGTTGGCCTTGTGTTGAGCTGCTTTCCTTCACCACTCTCTTCCACCATGATGTTCTACCTCATCTCGGGCCCAAAGCAAGAAAGTTGACTGTTTATGGACTGAGACCTCCGAAACATTAAGCTCCAAAATAAACTTTTCTTCCTCCATTATTTTTTGTCAGGTCTTATAGTCACAGAGGCAAAAATAATCTGACTAAGATAGACAAGAGGATGAAGGAAATCATTTTTAAGAAGCACTGTCTAGACAACTCCAAAGAAGAAATATAGCTAGGAAGGCACACCAAAGGATTTTGGTTCGATTTTGTTTTACTTGAAGTATGATTTTGCATTTCTTCTTCAGGACCATCAACTCAGAAATGAAATGAAAGATCAGTTTTTATTATTATTTCATTTTCTCTTTATAACACCATCCATTTCAGTTCTATGAATAAGAAACACTTATTTACATTAGTGATACTTGTGAATGTTAATCACTAAGAATTTGGAGTTGTTTGTTACACAGTATTAATGGAGTAAAGATTGATTAATACATTATTTCTGCAAAGGTAGTAATGGATGATTGCATGTATAAGAAGAAGGAGAGAGTCTGTGTCTTCTGAAATTTAGAAACTAGGTGACTGCGAATGGTGTTTGACTTCTCATTTTACATTCACATGCTATCCAAACATTTATCTTTTTTTCGATTATTCCCTATGAAAAGTTTTATTTTTAATTTCTGTGCATTTATTATAGAAAGGATTATGAACATTTTGTGGATCACATACCCTGCTGAGAATATAATGAAAACCATGGATTCTTCCACATTAACATCAAAGAACAAAAAGACTGCTTCATTATTATTCTTTAAAAATACTCTAATCTGAGGAGGGAGCTGGAAAGGAGGTAGGAGGGAAGGCTTTTATTAAGATTCTCCCTACTAGATGTTGCAACTTTCTTTACCTTTCCTTATGTTATCTGTCTATCCCACTTAGGTTGTTCAGAGAAGGATAAGTCTCCTTTGGTATTTTGAACATGGCTGTAAAAAGTGCCTCTAATGACAGTTTGAAAAGCACTGGTCCAGATCTCTATTTGGAGGCTGAGGAGTTGATATAAAAATCATTATATCTAACATTAATAGTCACCAAAAATGACACTCATTACTTTCAATCTACCCACTGAAAAGTACATCAAAGGATAAAGGAAAGTTGAGAGTAAAAAAGTTGAATTAATTCCTTTTTTCCCACAGCCTCTCCAGCATCTGCAAACTGGTTCAGCCACTCTGGAAAGCAGTGTGGAGACTCCTCAAAAAATTAGGGCTGGAACCACATTATGACCCAGCTATCCCACTTCTGGATATTTTCCCAAAAGAGTTAGAATCAGCATATTATAGAGATATGGCTTCCTCAATGTTTATAGCAGCTCAATTTACTATAGCTAGACTATGGAACCAACCCAGATGCCCCTCACTAGACGAGTGGATTAAAAAACTTTGTTACATATATACAATGGAATACTACTCAGCCATTAAAGAAAACAATATTGTGGCTTTTGAAGCCAAATGGATGGAAATGGAAAAAATTGTGCTACGTGAAGTATCCCAGTCTCAGAGACTCAAGGGCCAAATGTTTTCTGTCATTTGTGGAAGCTAGAATACAACCGGAAATAGAATGCTAGATGGCTAAGTTAATAATAACCTCAAAATGTATGAATTTTTACACAAACAGGGGGAAACTTGCCTTGCCTAGGATACCTGGAGATGTAGGGAGGGGGACAGGGAGGGGGTGGGATTAGGAAGGATAGCTAGGAGACTGGAAGGAGGGAGTATGGGGGAATCAACTCGGAAGGAGATCTCTGACCTTCATGAGAAGTCCATTTAACACAGGGGTTCTTTTGGGGGAAACAGAACCATGGGGAACCCAAGGAGGGAGACCAGGACATGCATGGCATCAGCCTTGGATAACTATATAAATATACATTGGTTCTTGATTGTTTTATAATTGTTCCCCCTCAATTGTAAGTCCATATTCAACTAGTAAAAAATTTTTAAAATTAATTAGAAAAAAATCTTCATTTGATAAAAATTTTACAGAGTATATCTAATTTCTCTCCAAGGCTATCTATAAAAGAAGTTAGTTGAAGCAAACATAAAAGACACAAAGAGGACTAGAGTAGAGGTTCAGTGGTTGTAGCGCTTCCCTAGCATGCATGAAGACTCTGGTTCAGTTGCCTGCAATTGACATACACAGTTGGTGTCAGAGAAACAAAGGCCAAATGAAAAAATAAATAAAATTGACTTTCTCTTTCTCTCTCATTCTCTCTTAAAAAAAAAAAGACTTGAAGATTTGTCCCCTTTGACTAATAAAACTCTCACAGCTTTCTCCTCTAGATGCTTCCAGAATGCAATGTTTATTATTAGACACACCAGAAAGGGACAGAAAGGTAAAGAAATCAAGAGTGAGTATTCATCTATACGCACATTCCCCATCTCCTTCCAAGTTGACCCATACAACAAGCTTTCACTTGTTCTTTTGACATTAGGAATCTACATGTAATAATTTTTACTTAAAAGGTGGGAGTTACATTTGAAACAATATGAGAATATTCCCAAAGCAGCAAAAATAAAATTGTTCTTGCCTTGGCCTGCCACAATTACTTCCTTGCTTTGACATATGACATCATAGTTAGCCCTCAGACTTGGGGGTGTTTCTAATGAGCTGTAGTTGGAAGGGTCCCAGTGGAATTCAGTGAACCAAAAGGCCCACTGTTCTTTCAAATTCCAACACAATTTCAGAAGGGAAAACAAAGGACTCTTCAAAATTCAGAGGTCAACCTGTTAAATAGTGTATCAAAAGGTGGCAATAATGCAAGAGAATGGGCAGATTTGGAGCATAGAAACGGATAATTGCACCTGTCTCCAGTATATTATATACCTAGTTCATTAGTAATGCTTCTGAATGTAACATTTTCTCTTTTTTTCCTTTTTTTTAAAGCCTGTCTTCCCCTGAAGAATGCAGAGAGCCTTAATGATCAAAACCTACATCTTCTCCTCCCTCTCCCAGAACGAACCACATGCTGTTACCATCAATCTTCTGTTCACATCATGGATGCCCACTTCAAAATATATTGACTCCATAATTAAGCTATTGTAAATTGAGCTGCTATGAACATTGATTTTGCTGTATCACTGTCATGTACTAATTTTAGCCCTTCTCAGAAAATACCTAGAAAAGGGATAGCTAGGATCTATCCCTAATATTCTGAGGAGTCTCGACACTACTTTCCAGAAAGGCTGTACCAGACTATAGTTACACCAATGGTATGCTTAGTGTTCCTGTCTCTCTGCAACACCTCCAGAATCTGTTACTGTTTATATTCTTCATCTTTGTCAATCTGACTGAAATAAAGTGAAATATTTATATAGTTTTGATTTGCATTTCTCTGATTACTAGGGATTTAGAACAATATCTCATGTATTCATTGGCTTGCTCAATGTCCTCTGTTGGGAAGTTTCTATTTAGCTCTCTGCCCCATTTATTGATTGGATTGTTTGAGTTTTTGAAATTAAGTTTTTTGAGTTCTTTGTAAATTTTAGATTTTAGTCCCTTGTCAGAGGAATCATAGGCCATGATTATCTCCCATTCTGTGGGTTCTCTCTTGACAGTTTTGAAAAATTCCTTGGCTGAGCAGAAGCTTTCTAGTTTGATGGCATCCCACTCATTGATTCTTGACTTTAATTCTTTCATTTTCAGAGTGTTGTTGAGAAAGCCATTGCCTACTTCCACATGCTGGAGCATCGGTCCTAATTTTTCTTCTAGCAGTTGTATGGTAGCTAGTTTAATTCCTAATTCATTGATCCATTTAAATTTGATTTTTTTTTTTGCAAAGTGAGAGAAAAGGATCTAATTTCAATTTTCTGCAAATGGCTGTCCAGTTTGTCCAGCACCATTTGTTGAATAGGCTGTCTCTCTTCCATGTTATATTGTGACCCTCTTTGTCAAAGATCAGATGTTTAAAGATTTCTGGGTTTGTCTCAGAGTCTTCTATTCTATTCATTCCTATTTTGATACTAGTACCATGCTATTTTTAGTACTATAGCTCTGTAGTATAATTTTAGATATGGTATTGCTTCATCTTTCTTGCTTAGTAATGTTTTGGCTGTTCTGGGTTTCTTGTTATTCCAAATGAATTTGAAAATTGCTTTTTTTATATCTGTGAAGAATGACATTGGTATCTATATGGGGATGGCATTGAATTTGTATAGTGCTTCTTGGCAGAATGCCCATTTTAATTATATTAATTCTGCCTGAGAACATGGAATGTCTTGACATCTTTTTGGGTCTTCTTCAATTTGTTTCTTCAATGTTCAATATTTTTCATTATTGAGGTCTTTTACTTCCCTTGTTTGATTAATTCTCAAGAATTTATTCTGTAGGATATTGTAAATGGGACCAATTTCCTGATTTCTTCTTCTGCCCCATTATTGTTAGCACATAGTAAAGCTATTAGTTTATGGGTATTGATCTTATAACTGCCACTTTCATAAATCTGTTTATAAGTTCAAATAGTTTTCTAGTGGATTTTTTTTTTTGCTCCTCCAGATATACAATCATGTAATCAGCAAAAAGGGATAGTTTGACTTCTTCTCTTCCTTGTCTTGTCCCTTTTATTTCCTTCTCTTGCTTGATTGCTCTGGCTAGGGTCTTGAGGACTCTATTGAATAATAGTGGTAAGAGTGGGCAGCCTTGTCTTGTTCCCAAGTTTAGTGGAAATGCTTTCAGCATTTCTCCATTTAGTTTTATACTAGCTATGGGTTTGTAATATATGGCCTTTATATAGGTAAGATACATTTCTTTGATCCCTATCATCTCCAGAGTTTTGAGCATAAATAGCTGTTGGATTTTATGTAAGGCCTTTTCTGCATTAATTGAGATGATAATATGGTTTTTGTCATTAATTCTGTTTATGTGATGAATCACATTTATTGCTTTGCATAAGTTAAACCAGCCTTGCATCCCTGGAATTAAGCACATTGATCATGATGAATTATCTTCTTGATGTGTTTTTGAATGTGGTTTGCTAGAACTTTATTAAGGATTTTTTCATCTACATTCATCAGGGATATAGGTTTGTAGTTTTATTTTTTTGTTGTATCTTTTGGGTCTTGGTATCAGGGTTATTGTTGCCTCATAAAAAGTGTTTGGGAGAGTTCCCACCTTTTTAATTTCTTGGAATAGCTTAATAAGGAAAAGCGTTAGCTCCTCTTTATATGTGTGGTAAAATTTAGTGTGGAATCCATCAGATTGGTCATTTCTTCTTTGGAAGGTTTTTAAATTCTATATTAATTTAAGTGCCTGTTGTTGGGCTTTTAAGGCTTTCAATATCATCCTGGATTAATTTGGGGATGTTGTATGTGTCTAGAAATTTGTCCATGTCATCCAGATTATCTAATTTAGAAGTGTATAGTTTTTCAACATAGGTTCCAATGATCCATTGGATTTCCATGTGGTTTGTGATGATCACACCATTTTATTGTTGATTTTGTTGATGTTCTTCATTTCCTTACTTTTTCTAATGAGACTGGCTAGTTTTCAGTTAGTTTTATTGAGTTTTTCAAAGAATTAGCTCTTTGTTTTGTTGATTCTTTTTATTTATTTATTTTTGTTCTCAATTTCATTGATTTTAGGTTTGATCTTGATTATTTCCTGCCTTTTGCTGGCTTTGGGGTTAGATTGTTCTTCCTCTTGTAGGGATTTGAGGTGGAGCATAAGCTTATTTATTCAGGATTTCTCCTGATTTTTAATATAGGCACTCAGTGCTATAAGTTTTCTACATAAGAATGATTCCATGCTGTACAAGAGGTTTCAAGATGTTGTGACTTCATTCTCATTCTCTTTCGAAAATTTATTGATTTCTACTTTCATATATTCTTGGATCCATTCTTCATTTAATAGGGTATTATTCAATCTCCATGTATATGTGTGTTTTCTGTTATAATTTTTGCTGTAAATTGCTAGGATCAAGGCATCATAGTAGGAAAGTATAAATGGGATAGTATGTACTTTTTTATATTTGCTGAGATTTCCTTTGTAAACTAGAATATGATCTATTTTGGAGAAGGATCCATGTACTACTGAGAAGAAAGTAAACAGTCCATTTGGGGTAGAATATTCTGTATATGTCTGTTAAGTCCATTTTACTATGGAGATATTTAGGCTGGAGATCTCTTTACTGTTTTTTGTTTGTTTGTTTGTTTTTGTTTTTTTGCTTTGGTGATCTGTCTATTGGTGATAGAGGAGTATTAAAGTCTCCCAGTATTATCATAAGAGGTTTTATGTCTTGGAGTATTTTTTCCACATACTTGGGAATGTTAGTGTTTGGAGCATAAATATTTACTATGATTGTACCATCCTGATGTATTGTTCCCTTTACTATGATGTACTGCCCTCCTTTATCTCTTCTGATTATCTTTGGTTGATTATTATCTACTTTGTCAGATATAAGTGTTGAAACACTAGCTTGCTTTCTTGGGCTATATGCCTGGTAGATTTTATTTTTCATGCTTTCGCCTTCAATTTGGATGTCTTTGCCTGTAAGATGTGTTTCCTGTAAGCAGCATATTATTGAATTTTGCTTTTTGACCCAGTCTGCTAATCTGTGTCTTTTGGTTGGTGCATTGAGACCATTCACATTCATTGGTAGGATAGTTATGTGGTTAAGGTTCATAATCAACATATTTTATTAGTGATTTCTGTACTATCTTTTGATAATGTATACTTTTATTTCCTCTGTTTGTGGGTTTTAAGGGTTGATTGCTTATTCTTTTATGTGGAGTTTATCTCTGAGAATTCTTTGTATGGCTGGTTTTCTGTTAATGAATGCTGCCAGTTTGATTTTATCATGAAATATTCTTACTTCCCCTTCAAATTTGAAGTTGAGCTTTGCTGGGTATAGTATTCTGGGCTGAAGTTTATGGTCATTCAGAGATTGAAATATCTCCTTGCAGGATCTTCTTGCTTCTACAGTCTGAGCAGAAAAGTCAGAGGTGATCCTTAGTGTTTGCCTCTGAATGTGATTTGGCGTTTCTCTCTTGCAGCTTTAATATTGTTTCCTTGATTTGCCTGTATATATATTTGAATATGACGTGCCTCAGTGAGCTTCTCATTTGATTAGATCTATTGAGTGTTCTATACACTTTCTGGATGAGCATATCTGACTCTATTCTAAAATGGAAAAAGTCTTCTTTAACTATGTTGTTAAGAATGTTCTTTATGCCATTTGTTTGCATTTCGATTTCTTCTTGTATCTCAATGACTCTTTTATTATTTCTTCTGATTTCATCTCTGACATTTTGAAAATTCTGCTTATGCTCTGTGAGCTTTTTTTCTTTTGTGTCATATGTGTTTTCAGGCTTACTCAGCCTATTCTCATTGTCAGAAGTTCTTTCTTCAAGAACTGAGGTTCTGGGGCTGGAGTGGTGGCTCAATGGTTATGGTGCTTTCCTTGCATGCGCAAGTCTGCAAGTTCAAACCCCAGAACCATGTACATAACAAAGTGTCAGAAGAATGAAAGTCACATGAAAAACTAAATAAAAATTGCTTCTCTCTTTCTTTCTCTCTCGCTGTCCCCTCTACATTAAAAAAAAAAGAACTGAGATTCTGTTTTCTACAGAAGCTAGTCTATTATTAAATTCTTCCATCATTCCTCTGATATGATTTAATGAAGATTTTAGCTCTAATACTTCCTTTTCAGTTTGTTTATTTCTTTGATAATAGAGTTTTTCATCTCTTAAGTTGTCTCACTTAGTTCCTTCATTAAATCTTTTAGTTCATTGTTCATTTTAATAATTGGATCATTAATAATTTTTTTCTGCATTTTCACCCACCTCCCTGTCTGTGGGCTCCTTGGTAGGGGAGTTGTGGATTTGAGGCAAACTTTTTCTAGTTTGAATCCTCATTTTTTAAAAGCTTTTTCTAGATTTTTGAATTGAGGTTCCTTGTGGGGAAGCAAAGCAGGTCTCCAGGTGCTTCTTTCTTGTGTCTGGTCAGACACAGCCCTTCTGATTACCACCTGTTTCCAGAAAGCTGCTTCTGGTTGGAGCCTCATTTTGTTCCACCATTTGGATCTAGGCTCCAGGGTGTGGATCTGGAACCTAATGGGGTGAAGGGAACCACAATGTATTGTTGAAACACAGTGGCATGGGTGAGTTGCTGGATCCTGGAGTCCCAGAGGTGTAGGGCAGACTGGAATGGGCCTATCTGCATGTCACTCTGGGACCTGTGATCCTTGGCGGTGGGGATAAGTCCAATAATATTGAACCTGGCCGATGTACCCTTCTGCTGAGTGGCTCCAGGCAGGGATCCTTGAGGTGTGCTGAGAGCCTGATAGCCTGGAACTAGAGGCTATCATGGTTCCATGCAGCCTCTGGGTAGGGTAGTTCCACTGAATGCAATATTTTCAAAACATTCTGACTACTTGCATGTTCTCCCATAGAATCTTTGTCATAGGATTGGGTCAGAAAAAATTATTCCAAAGTTTCCATTGCATATATATCATTATTATAAACAAATATTTTTAAATTTAAAAGTACAGGTAATAGTATTTTTTAAAAGATACAAATGCTTAGCAAGCAAATGAATTAGGTTCCTTTCTTCTCCTTGGCACAAAGGACAGCTATTTTCCCTAGGGCCCCTGTGAGGTTTTCACTATATATTCCCTTCTAGGAATATGTCTAATCATTTAGCCAGTTTATCACCAAGATAGCCTGCAGAGGCTAGCTCCAAAATCAATACAACCGAGGTCACAGAAACTAAAAGGAGTCTCTTCTATAAGACAAAAATCATAGAAATGGACTTGGGAATCTCATTCCTAATCCTATCACTAACCCTTAAGGCCCAGCTGGCTTGAGTATTTAGACAACCTTCTTGCCTTAGAAATTGCTAAGCAAAAATATCCAATCATATCTAGTTTCTAGAATGACTCAGATATCAGGGCAGACCTGTTCAATACATATCCTTCCATGAGAAGGCAGGGGCAAGTGGGAGACTGTGCTTTACCTCTTGGCTCACCAAGATCCTCTAAAAGTATTTTCCTGGGTAAGCCCATTGTGAGACCACAAGTATAATGAGAAAGTTTAGCATAAGTCCATTTTTAAATGATAGATCAAATATAAAACTAACTAGGTATGTACAAGATTTGAATAAAACAATTAACAGTTTCACTATAATGAATCTGGATAAAGACTTCATAACCAACAAACATAGGATACAACTTCTTTTAATTTTTTTATAATGGAAAATGTGTAAATACCAAAAGGTATAGAGAGCAGTAGAATGAAGCTTAAATGTGTCCATTAAGCATGTTGAATACTTATTAATATTATACCATCCCAAATTTCTCCCTTTCATATAAGTCACTTCTCCTGCCTTCTCCACCTTCCTATTCCTCTTTCTTATCATAACATAGGAGTAATGAAATACATTCTTTTCTCTATAGTATATAGTGATAGAATGATTGCAAAATAGGGCTCTAATTCTTCACACACTTACACATCCCTTGTTCCTCCCCATGTGAATTTTTCAATGCTCTCCTCACATGAATGGCTGAGCCCTTTGACTGTGAGCACAGATATGTAACTTGTTTTAGCTTACATGACCTTAGAAGACATATCCAAAGATTGAAATAGTGTTTCTGCCTGCTCTCTTTGTTTCAGTAATCCCAGGAGAAAATGCCTGAGCCAGATGATTGGAGATCAAAATTTCCAGTTATCCTAGCTGAGTCTAGCATAGCTCAACCAACAGCCAGTCTACTTCCAGACCATCAGCCAGTCAAAATCAGAACTTTCTAGCCAACCACCCCTGGATTATTAGTTGTAAGTGTTTATTACTCTATGCATTCAAGAACTTGTAGTTGTTTCACAGCATACCATTGTAATAGATACTTGACACAGAACCTGTGGATTAAATAAAAACACTGTTTCTGGCCAAAATATAAAAGGAAGCATCCAAAAGATAACATTTCCCACACACAGAAGACAAAAAATGATAGGAAGACAGGCAGATAGAAAATTGAATTGATGATTGTTTTTAAGAGAGAGGTGGGGGGAGAAGGATAGAAACAAATAATCAGTTTTCAGTTTTTCATCTGGTTTTCATTGCTCTGATGCTTATTTGTGTATATGGTGCTGGAATTGAAACCAGGTCCTCACACATGCCAGACAAGCACAATAGAATTGAGCCATCGTTCCAGCCCCTAGATGATATTTCATTAATCAATCAAAACATGTATGAGCTGACCAAGTAGGTGTTAATAACACAGAAAGTAAGTGATAGTAGAAAGTACAAAGTAAGTGCTGGTAGTATCACCTTTTGAGAAACTGGGCTAGAAGTGTTAGTGGCCTGAATTCAGCTTGCATGGAGAAATGTGCCCATGTAAAACCTGAGACAAGAACTAGGGTCACTGTGTGGGTCAAGGGGTAGATTCAGGGGCTGGAATGGTGGTTCAGTGGTTATGGTGCTTCCCTGGCATGCATGAGGATGTGGGTTCAAACCCCAGCATCATGTACACAATGAAGTATAAGAGCAATGAAAGCCACATGAAAAACTAAATAAAATCTATTCTGTCTTTCTCTCTCCCTCTCACTGTTCCTCTCTCTTTTTGAAAAAAAAAATGTGTGTAGGGTGCAGATTCAGGGCTCCTGGAGAGAGAATATTGGCTGAGAAAAACTGGGCTCACCACCCACATTTTCGGTTGATTGAATTTTAATAAGGGTGTCAAAGGGCAATGGCTTAGCCTGGTGCACTGGTCCTTGCCTGTAATCCTAGCAGCTCAGAAGTCTGAGGCAAGAGAATCACAAATTCAAGGCTAACCTCAGCAACTGAGTGTGTCCCTCTCTCAGAAAGGATCAGGGATGTAGCTCAGTGGTAAAGTGTCCATGAGTTCAATCCCTAATATCAAAAAAAAAAAGTCAAAGACTTGAATAGACATTTATCCAAAGCAGATATACAATTGCTAGAAGTACACAAAAAATTGTTCAGCATTATCAGTTACCAGGGAAATGCAAATCAAAACCACAAAGTGATACATCTTTATGCATAGTAGGTTAGAATAGTAAGTCCTATCACAAAAAAGACAAGACAATAATGAGTTTAATCTAGGATAGAGTGAAAATGAAATCCTAATTCAACTGGAATCCTTGCTAGTGGGTATACAAAATGGTGCAGCCATTTTGGAAAGTACTTTGGCAGCTTCTAAAAAAATCAAACATAAATTTACTATATGACCCAGAAATCCTTCTTCTAGGTATATACTCTTATGGTTTAGATATGAGGTATCCCCCAAAAACTCATGTGTGAAACATGGCAAGAATGTGCAGCGATGAAATGATTAAACTATGAGAGCTGTGACCTAATCAGTAGATTAATCCACTTGAGCGGATTGACGAGGTGATAACAGCAGGTGGGTAGGGTATGACTGGAAGAAGTAGGTCACTGAAGGTAAGCCTTTGGGTATGTATTTGTGCCTGCACCTCCCTCTCTCTTTCTCTCTCTCTCTCTTTTGTGGTTGTCATAAACTGAGCAGCTTTCCTCTGCCACTTTTTCCTCTGCCTCGACTGAGGCTGATCAGGGATAGAACCTCTGAAAGCATGGGCCAAAATAAGTTGTTCTTCCTCTAAGTTGTTCTTATAAGGTCTTCTTGTCAGTACAGCTGACTAAAACATATACCTGGAGAATTGGAAACACTTGTTCACTCAAAAACTTACACTTGAAAGTTTACAGCAGCAACATTATTAATAATAGCCAAAAATTGTAAACAATTCAAATGTCCATCATCCAATAAATGTATAAACAAGATACAATATATTTGTTCAACAGAATATTATTCAGTGATAAAAATTTATGCTATGACATAGGTGAACATTAAAGACATTGTGCTGAGGAAAAGAAGCCATACCCCAAAGACCACATGTTGAATTCTGCATCTATATGAATTGTCCAGAATAGGTGGATCTATACAGATTAAAAGTAAATGAGTGGTTGCCAAGGATTGGGGAAATAGGTAATAAGGAAAGACTACTAATTGATATATGGTTTTCTTTGGGAGTGATGAAAACATTTTGGAATTAGGTAGCCATGGTAGTTACACAACCTTGGTAATAAACTAAAAGTACTGTTGAAAAACACTTTGCTTGGGTGCATTTTATGTTATATGAATCATATTTCAACAATAATAAAAATAATAAAGACATATGGGGAATAATTGGAGAAGCATCACTAACATCTAATAAGACTTCCAGAAGAAGAGTACAATGAAAAACAGACCATCAATTTTCAAACAGGCCATGACTGAAAATTTTTCATATTGAAGTATTGATCATACAAGACTTCTCATTAAAATAATATGCTAATTATGGAACAAAATTAATAACATTTATCCACATATGGGCATATCTTAATAAAATTGCATCATCATCATCATCATCATCATCATCATCATAATACTCTTAGAAGCTGCCAGAGAAACTAAAAATTACTTTTAAAAAAATGATAAAGTCACCAATATCAGTTTCTTAGCAGTTGCAATGGCCACATAGAAAATAATGAAGAATCACCATTAAATTATGCAAGAAAGATGAGGGGTGCATCTCAGAGAGTTTACTTAGCATGTACAAGGTCCTGCCTTTAATCCCTCTTCCACAAAAAACCAATTAGAATTTAATTATCCAGAAAAGATACTTTCAATTACAATTCCATACCCAGCTAAGCCATGACTGAAGAATGAGATCCAAAAAATGGTGTTAGAATATTCCAAAGAAAGATAAATTAATAAATGCCCAAAAGTGAAAAATATATATAGGACACATAGTTTGGCCACATTATAGTAAAATCATAGATGTCCAATAAATGTAACCATTTCAAAAAATACTTTAAAACTGATTTTTAAATCAATCTAATTCAAAAAGGAAATCAGAACTGAATTACACATTATTTATACTGAGTGACAAGAAGTATGATAGGTGATCAAAATGGTACTTTTAATTCTTTGTTGCTGTATTCCTTCTAAATATTCCCCATGTAACTCAAGATAATTATATCCACCTTTGAGTATTTCTATTTTACTTCCATATTATTTCTTTTGTCCTATTTCTAATTTTCTCTTTAGTTTTATTCCTACTCAATATTTTATTCCTACTGGTCTTTTCTTATTTCTTTTTATATCAACTTTCCATTTTATGCTTCAGTTTCTATGCTATCATCTATTTCTCCTTGTATTCCTACTGGATTCTGTATTTCTGTCTGAATTCTAGCTCGTTTCCTTTTCTTTTTGGATTAACTTGACAAACCACATGCTGAAGCTCAGATATCTATGAATGACAATTTGGCTTAGTCGCAATACCTTGTTACCTCGTCCTGTGTTTGACATTCATGTCGTTGGTATTGAATTACATTCTTAATTTCCTTAAATGCTCCCCTATGTCCATTGTCCCACAGAAGTCCATGTCTTTCTCCGACATCTTAGTCCAATCCCAGGCTCCTCACATTTCCACTCCTGCCCTAGCTTATGTTCCTCTCACTCTGTGCCACTCTGGTCACCCAATTGCCCCACCTTTGGATGCAGGTACTCCTACACCATAACTTCAGCCCACTACCACCCTCTCAGCTATTCCCCAGACCCTCATTTGGGCTGCTGCTTGCCCCCAGGGCTGTCACCATTACTGCCCTGTGGGGTTTCCAATGCCCACCCCTCACTTCGTTTCCTTAAATAGTTATGATTATTTCCTTCACACTCTCCTTCGCGGTGGTACTACCTTGCCAGGTTGTCTGCATCAGAGCTGGGTACTCTACACCTGCCTGATAGACCCCTCCTGATCCTCTAGCCCTGTAATGAATCTGCTAATTTTGTCACTATGTAGGGAGGATCATCTTTATTGTGTAGCTAAGGAGAATGTCCTGAAGCAGGTGACATCTGATTCTTTTTAAAAAGTAAATGTTTGTCCATCAACAGATGAATAGACCACATTATATGTTATATTCTGTGCATATATAAATATGTAACAATAAATCCCATCAATATGTACAATTACAGGGCTGGAGTGGTAGCTCAGCAATTATGGCGCTTGCCTGGCATATGTGAGGTTCAAATCCCAGCATCCCGTATACAACCAACTGTTGGACCAACGAAAGCCACATCCAGAACTAAATAAAATTGATTCTCTCTCTGTCTTTCTCTCACTATCCCTCTGTCTTAAAAGAGAACAGTTTTAAAGTAATTGTAATTTTTAAATTTAAAAATAATAAGTAAAGTAGAAGTAGAAGGGAAATATAAATGTAAGAGTCAACATCTCTACAAAATAAAATATTAACAGCATCTTGATGGGGAAGGCAGTGGTGTTTCTCTGTGGTTATTTTTCTTCTATTTACCTCTCTAAATTTTCTAATTTTTCAGTAATGGGCAGACATTGCTGCTTGTTTCTTGTATGTGTGTATATGTTTGTGTTTCTTACAATGAATGCTTATAACCTTCACCTCTTCTCTCGCCTGCATTTGGGGGGGGCTTCTTTTGCAAAACACTTAGGTAGAATAGTATGGGAAGAGAGATAAGAAAGATCCTGGATACAAAATCCAGTGACAAGACCTTACTTATGCCCCATACTTTAACTTTTCCCCATTATCATTATTTCATCTGATTTTTTCCTCTTTCTTCACCTCCATTTTATCATTTCACTGAAAAGAACTCCTTTGCCCCATCTCCTGTGCTGTTTTCAAAAAATTCATGATTTTAAGCACTCAGTAAATCTTCAACATAAAAGATACCTGGAAAGTGTTCTCAAAGTTTTCCTTGCAACTACATTAAGATAATAAAAGATGTCTTTTGATTGACCATGATCATGAATTGAGAACATCTGAACAGGGAGACGTCTCAATACATTTCCCCTTGGATTCAACCTTCATATTTTGCTTTCATCAGATATCAACATGAAGATAAACCTTTTAGAAGTTGGTCCATTACTTATATAACAAACCCAGAATAGTTTTAAACAATTCCCGTTTATCTGATGGAATGAAGATTGTCTGAGATGGTCCCCAGCTGGGGCCCAAATTAGAGTAATTAAGAAGCAAAAAAAAAAAAAAAAAATGACTTTTCTCTAAGTGGTTTATTTTATTAGATGATTAAACAGTATTATGGTGCAGAATTTGTCATCCATCTAGAAACAGAAAGAGACAGTATTATTAAAGTGCTATGTATAACAGATGTGACCCATAGAGCCCCACAAAACTAGACTGGATCATCAAGTAGAGAAATTCTAAAAGAACACTTTCATGATGAGAACCACCAAATAAGGATATGGTTCATTAAAATTATCACAAAATATCCCTCCATGAACAAGAGAAACAGAGAGAAAAATGAATTTTGCATCAACACCAACTTACCTGAAGTTTTTCAGAAACACTTCATAACTGATTGTACTTGAAAAAAGGAGAAATGTTAATGAAATAATATGAACTAAAATGTATGTGGGACTTAATACAGCTCTTTCTCTTTCCTGAAGACACTGTCACACTTAAGAATATCAGCTAAAAATGTTTTTTTAAAAAGTTTTTAATTTCACAACTCTCAATACTGTTTACATCAGTACTCCTGACAATTATTGTCATATATAAATCTGAAGCACAGAAGAGGAACCAGTTATGATTTTGAGACGGTAGCTGAACCATGAGAAAAGTTCTACCAGGGAAAGAGGGTCAATACCAAAATGTTGGAAAACAACAAATATTGAAGAATGGACAACCAATGACAAGCCCATAAAAATATCAGAGAAGAACCAGGTGGTTCCAATGCCAAAGAGACGCAGAAATGAAAGAACTGCATAGATGAGTGCTACGGAGGGATGAAGGGGCCCCTGCAAAGGCTGGTAGTAATCATCCTTATGTCAGGTTCAACAGCTTTGAAGAGGCAGAGCCAGGCCAGACCTCAGGGTAGAGGGTGGTTAGGAGGGCCCACAAGGTGAGGAAAAGTTATTGAGGTTTTTGGCAAGTAACTCATCCAGAAGGAAAAGAACATGGTGGTCACTGCAGCCAGATGAACAGAGAATTTAAATGTCCAAGGAACAAGAAATATATGCATGATCTTTTGCTGAGAGTTAGATGGTTAATCTCTGTCTCTCTCTCTCCTTCTCTCTCTCTCTCTCTCTCTCTCTCTCAATACACACACACACACACACACACACATGTATTTTGACAATAGAATATTTGTCAAGCCACTTATCTGGGGTGAGAAGGACTGGGTTGCGTAGAGGATTTGAAGAGAATAGTAAAGTTACAGAATTTACTCATTGGAAATTGAGAGTAAATATAAATACCAGAGTGGTGTAGAGGGTCCCACTGAGATTAGAGGAAAATTAGAAATCTTACCCTTTGTTCTCTTTTCCGAGTCTCCCTCTCACCTCAGCTATTCTAATTCTACCTTCCCACTTACCAGCTACCCAACCAAATGAATTAAACAGCGATGTTACTATCACCACCAAAACAGAAAATAGGACATTGCACACCTTCTACACCACTAGATGCAGGTGTGTGTGCAATAAAGGATTTTCATGGCCCACCCATAAGGTATAAAGCTGTGCAAATTTTTTCACAACACTGCACCCATCATCACACACACAAAAACAGAACTAACTTATTTCAAAAGACGGAATGGATTAAGAGAGAAAACATAAAGACCTTAAAGCACTGCTTGTTTTATACTAGACCATCAATAAATTTCCTTTTCTTTCCTTCTATAAAGAGGGAAAAATAATGATCAACATGCTGAAATGGGTGGAAGAAAAGAGAATCATATTTGATAAAATAACAGGAAATAGAACAAAGGCTTGCTAAGTAGAGTCTCACTGCAAAGAAAAACACGTGAGAATCTAAGACATAGATGGAGATGGATGTTTCTAAAGAAAGATGCTCATAGTACAAAAGTGTGGAGGAGGGCAAGGGAAATACTCAAATGCCATTAATCACAATCCTGGATGTCAATCCCTTTGGGGCTCAGGGAAAGAAACAGGCAGAAAAAGCATGTGTAGTCCTGTATATCATTCAAAAAAGCAGCTGCTCCTCAAATCTGGAAAGTCAGGGCTCTTTAAAAAAAATACTGGAGCCAAACAAGATCCCAGAAATAGCATACTTGTAGAAAACCACTCACTGTTTCTGGGAAAATAGATTTAGGGTTGAATTGAGGATAACATTGCACAACACAGACTTGAAGAAAAAGGAAGTGGAATTTGATTGGGTTTATCTGAAAGGTTCCTGTCATTGATTCGTTCAGCAAATAATTACTGAATACCTACTGCATTCCAAACACTGTGTCCTCCATAGGAAAATGATTTCTCTTTTAAGCATACTAAAGTTCATCAAAATAGTTGTTGGCTTTATGCATGTGGAGAACCACAAAATTTTTAAAACAAAGAAACCCAATCAAATATGAAATAACATTGCAATGGAAATACTGGTGAAGTAAGAAGCTCATTTCATCCCTGCCACCAAAATTAACTGTATCCCTTTATATACCTGTATGTCTCTATAACTTTAAGCCACAGTTTCCTCTGTGTCACAAATGCAGATGAGTGTTTACTAACAGCTGTGACATCCACTGCAAACATAAAAGTAGGCTTCTCCTTGGTCAACATTATTAATAATGTGTAATATTTTTTAAATGAGATTTATTATGAGGAGTGTAAGATAACCTTACAAATAAGGGAGCAATTATATCATTGGTTAAACATTGTACGTTCTTGGAGATACTCAACAATGAATAAAGATTATAGTTGTCCTTGAAAGGGAAAAGGAGCTTCTATGAAATCAAATTCTGACCAACTATACACATTATTTAGAATCATCTATTCCTTGAATTATCCCAATGTGAGTACATCACTTCTTTTCTGCTAGGATTCTGACCAATGCAGTCAAGATGATTCTAAGGATTATCCAACTCTTCTGAAGAATCAAAATGGTCTAAACCATGAGCTGGGTGAAATGATTAGTTGATTTAGACAGGACTATAGTAAGTGGAGATGAGGAAACAAAAAAGCCCAGAGACACCAGGCACAGTGGCACAGGCCTAGCAACTCACGTGGCTGATGCAGGAGAATCAAATGTTTGGGGCCTGCCTTTGCAACTTAGGAAGACTCTGTCTCAAAATAAAAAAATGAAAGGGGCTGTGGATGTGGCTCAGCGGTTCAGCGCCCCTGGGTTCAATCCCTCGTATACAAGAAAAAAGATGATAAAGAAAAGAAAAGCCCAGTGGATTCTGCAGATTGCAGATTTCTGGGAAGCAGCTCTGCTTGCTGATGAAGACATACTATTCAGTATTACTGTTCAGTGAGGAGTAATTCTCAGGTCATACTGGCTGTCCAGATGGTGAATCAGCTCAGGCAAGCCTATGAGGAGTATTAAGATGTGCAGAACAGCAACTGTCAAGAACATAGGCTCTTGAGTCAGACAGGCCTAGATTTTTATTCTAGTTCTGTTCTGCATTTGTTAGACGATCCCAGGCAGATTGCTAAACTTATCAAGCCTGAGTTTTCTCAACCTTTAAGTAAAGATATGACCAGGACACCTACCTGTGTCAAGCAAAATCTAACTAGTACAACAGAAGCCACTTTATAGCAAATAATTCAACACAGAGTCTTGTTCAACAGTTCATAGAGAAGCTGAGAGATGGAGGACCCAGCCTCAGTGATACCCTTCAGCAACTTAGCGAGACCCTGACTCAAAAAGAAAAAT
Source organism: Aplodontia rufa (assembly GCA_004027875.1). Classification (NCBI taxonomy): domain Eukaryota; kingdom Metazoa; phylum Chordata; class Mammalia; order Rodentia; family Aplodontiidae; genus Aplodontia; species Aplodontia rufa. Next base: position 6,150 of record PVKS010011718.1, on the reverse strand, counting down.
GAAACGTGCTGGGGATGTAGGTCAGTGGTAAGCATCTGCACTAGTGAAAAAGAAGAAGAAGGAGAAGGAGAACAAGAAGAGCAGGAGATGAGGAGAAGAGGGAGAAGGAGAAGAGGAGTAGGAGGGGTGGAGGGAAAAGGGAGGAGGAGGAGAGAGAAGAAGAAAAAAAATAGAAATAAACACCAAAAGCCAACAGAGGATTTTTCAGGTAACAGAACTAGCAACCACTGAACAGCACTTCCACCCCTACACTGGAGGGGAGGAAGAGGTGCCTCTAGGAAAGTTGGAAATCCTGTGGGTTTGTCTCAGGAGCAGGAGCTTCAGGGAAAAAAAGATTTGTCAACTTTAAGTTTCCCTCTTCTTAAGCATTGGCCCAAGTAATAATATCCATAAACTCACAGGTTTGAAATGTGATCTATATGCTTTTAATTCAGTTACAATAACTTCATAACTTCATAAAATAACATTTCTAATACATGTTCACAGTACTACGTAATTTGTAATACAAAACCATTTGTCCCAACTTTGAAAAAGATACTAAATATTAACATGCTTAGTGTTGCGTATTTGGATAAGCATGCATCCATTGATAGGCAGCTGCCATTATGATGGTGATGATGATTAATAGTAGTTGTGCAGACTGGGTGTGGGGAATCCAGCCCTGGTTGTATATCTGGAGTAGGATCCAGGCATATCTGCATTGGTACTAGACATTTGTTAAGACAGGCATGGGAGAGCAAGGAGGCTGGGGGTAGAAATTCAGAATACAAAATGGGACAAAGACTTAGTCCAGATCCCAAAAGCAACAGCAAGAACAGCAAAAGCTCACTTCACACAGATGGGTAATATAGTTGGATTAGTAGTGCATTTACTGTGATACTGAACCCATAAGATTGGTTCTGGCTCTTGAGTGGAACCTAACCTGCAGGTTGGATGCAGGAGACTATCCAAAAAGAAGGGAGAAATACAGCCAGAGAATCAAGCAGATCACGAATTAACCGTGAATACATTTGACCCTGACTGTTTTGTAACCAAATAATACGAACTTTACAAAGTGAACAAAACCAGATGGAACCAGAATCATAATGTGGGCCTCCCACAGCAGAGCTGGGTGCTCTAGACTGGGACACCTTGCTGAGCTTCAATTGCTGGTGTTTAACAAGAATGTACAGGGATGTTCCGAGACAGGCTGATAATCCTGAAATCTGTCCTTGGCATATGTACTAAATGGGCAAGAAGTAGAATCTGAGGCCCAACCAATAATTGTTACAAAATCCATTTCTTTTTCTGATGACTACATATGATATATCTAATAAAATGGATATTTTAAATAAATCTGAAGTTTTTGTGTTATTTTCTTACAGCACACACATGCTATAGTTTTACCCTTGCCCTACATACAGCATAAAGTTACACCTTTTAACTTCTTAAATTCTAAGAATAAAACTAACAAAAGCACAAGAACCTGAGTGCCACTCTGAGACAGGGACACGCCAGTAGGTAAAATAGGACTTTAAGACTGTATTCACTAGAAAGGAAAAAAGGTCAGCACTGCGCGGAATGAAAGTGCCCTTTCCATAGTAACTCCTGAACCTAATTTATCTCGCTTCACTAAGGCAGGAAGTGCAGTACAATATTCAGGATAGGGGGAAATGACAATTTAATGATCACAGAACATCTTTCACGTTCCGTGGTAATTGGACAACCTCAACATCAAAGGCAGAGCTGGTAGCCTCTTGGAAAATCGAATGTCATTTTGCTTTCCTTTTCACTTTTTACTACATCAATGAACTTTAGCATCTTCCCTGGCTTTATTTTTTTTTTCCATTTTCATTTAGCATTGACACAAAACAGACCTGACTTTAAGTGTACCATGCAGAGCATAATTTATGTTGGAAACTCTAAATGGATGGGACAGAACTACTTTTGTATCTGTTACATTTTAATGACTTTAAATATATCCAGCTGAACAAAGTTCAGCCCTTCACTATTAAGGGTGAGGGTAGCTGGACACAATATGCATCCTACACCACCAACCTCTTCTTAAAGGGACCATATAGGCATCTCTAAGTAGGCCATCTTCCCCCCTCACTGGTTTTCCAGCAGTTCTTTATATTTTTCCCCAAATATCACTTTCTAATTTTAAGGAGAAACCCTAATACTGGTCTTAGAGAAGGTATTTATTCAAGACAACTACAAACTCTCAATACCTTTTCTTTTCTAACGTTCAACAACAATAAAAATCTCATTTAAAGAAAAATTATACAATAAAATTGTAGAGATAATAAATATTTGTAGGTCCAAGCTTTGGCTGTAGCTTGCTACCAGTAATCCTGATAAGAAAAGCGTATACAGCACACTGGTGTTGATTAAATAATGGCACTTGGGTGAAATTAAGGAGCAGGCATACTGAGTTTTTGTTTGTTTGTTTGATATTTGTTCTCTGTTTTTACCATAATTAACCTCAAACCAAAACAAATTTCACCAATATTTGCATTGTACACATTGAAGTTTTGCCTGAGAATGAAAATTAACTGCAGTCAGTAGTGTGGAATTCATGAGAGAAGCATGATAGTTACCTATTTTGCAGATGCTCAAATCCAAACCCAACAGAAGGCAGGAAATAACTAAAATCAGAGCTGATATCAATGAAATTGAGAACAACAACAACAACAAAAAAAAATACAAAGAATCAGCAAAACAGTTGATTCTTTGAAAAATAAATAAAATTGACAGACCCCTAGCCAACCTCACCAAAAGGAAGAATGAAGTGAAGCAAATCAACAAAATCAAAAACAGAATGGAGACAGTACCACTGACTCAACCAAAATCTAGAGGATTATTAGAATGTATTTTAAAAACCTATACTCTTTCAAATTTGATAATCTGTAAGAAATGGACAAATACCTAGCCACATACAACATTCCCAAATGAACACAAGAGGACATTGAAAATCTAAACTAACCAAACTTGGGTAGTGAAATTGAAACAGCAATCAAAGGCATTCCAAAAAGAGAAAAGCCCAGGAACTGATAGATTCTCAGCAGAGTTCTACCAGACCTTTACAGAAGAATTAATACCTCTCCCATTCAGTTTCACGGCTATTCCATGAAACTGAAAGGGATAGAACCTTCCCAAATACTTTTTATGAAGCAAATATAACCCTGATACCAAAACCCAACAAAGACACATCAAGAAAACTACAGACCAATTTCCCTGATGAACATAGACGCAAAAATCCTTAATAAAATCCTAGCAAACCACATCCAAAAAGACTCATTTCTGAGAGCAGCAAGAAAGAAGAGATGGGAAACTGACTAATTCACTGATGGTCTAGGACTTCAGGTGAAGGAAAGTAATGACATGCTAAGGTTTCCCTCAGCAATGTTCAATACAGCTTATCAGAGAAAAAAAGTAGATAGAAATTCAAATACGAGGCATCAGTCAATTCTCACTGTGTCGTTACTACTTAAAAAACAATCCATAAAATCTGTGACTTACAACAGACATTTATTTCATGCTCAAAGATCTTTAGGAAATCTTGCTTCAGAAGGAGTTAGCTGGGTTTCTCAGGGTCAAGCTGGACTTCCAGCTTTGGGTCAAGGTCAGGTTTGCTTCACAAGTCTTCCTTCCAGGATCCAGGCAGAAGGAGCAATGACTGCCTCAACCAAGATCTTTCCATGGTGGAGACCAGAGCTCCAAGAGGACTAGAGGACACTTGTCAAGCCATTAAGCTTCAGATAGATTTCCTGTCACTTTGGCTTACAGGCCACTGACTAATGCGGGTCATATGACCAAAGCTTAACTGTAGGTGTAGATCACTCTACCTGTTGGGAATCCATGGGAAAGAAGGGAAGGAAAGCTTCCCTTCATCATGGCCCTGTAATCCTGATATTAATCAATGGATTTCAGAGGATCATAGGACATGCAAAAATGAACTGTTCATGAAATCTGGGATTTTATGTGCTTTTCTTTCCTCTCCCAAATATCCTTCACCCCACTTCCTCAAAAGAGGCTGAGAACCTTGCTTTATACACAACTTGCTTTAAAATAAATGCCTGTGATAGAGGGGGGAAAAAACCCTCCTCTCCTTCCTTCCACCCTTTCTCCCCAGATATCAGGTCTTAATCCTTAGGAGTTGTAAATTGTTCCTAAGTTGGAATAGAGGTTTTTCCAGAAGTGATTAAGTTAAGGATTTGAGATAGGGAGATTATCCTGGATTATCCAGGCAAAACCTAAACGTACGCACCAATGTTGCCATACAAGAAAGAGGCAGAGATAAGATAATGCGTACAAACAAAGGAAACAGTAATGTGAAGGTTGGGCAGAGACTGGAGCGATGTGGCCACAAGCCAAGAAACATCAGCAGGCATTAGCAAGCTGGTTGAGGTTTGGATTGAAAGAGGAATGGATTTTCAAGCAGAGCCTCTGGAGGGAGCATAGCCCTAGAAGACCCCTAGATTTTGACCCATGGAAATTGATTTTGGACTTTTGGCCTCCAAAACTGTGATAGAATAAATTTGTGTTGTTTTAAGCCACCAACTTTCTGGCGATTCATTACACAACAGCCATAAAAAACTAAAAAAAAATAAAATGCCTTCCTTCAATTTTTGCCTTCTTTAAAGAAATTCTAGAGGCTGGAACAGTGGCTCAGTGGTTACTGCACTTGCCTGGCATGCACAAGAACTTGGGTTCAGACTCCAGCACCACGTACACAATAAAGTGTCACAGCAACGAAAGCCACGTGAAAAACTAAAATAGGATTGATTCTGTCTTTCTCTTTCTTTGTCTCTCACTTTTCCTGTCTCTTTAAAAAAAATTAAAGAAGAAATTTAAATGTCAGAAGATGAAGTATTCAGGTAGTCTCAATCTCTAAGAAAGAGGGAAAAAGAGGGAAATAAAAGCAAGACCCTGAAGTACCCAGTTTGATCACTGGCCAGCAGTTAATGGGATGTGGAAATGACCTAGTGATCTCTGTGTGTTTCATTTTGGGACACTTTCTACATCTCTACATAACATTATAAATAATTGTTCCATGTATTAAGACTACCATCAAGGAAACCCAAAAGGGGACAGGAGACTTAAAAACAATCCCATAATGATATTCCATGTAAACCTCTTAGTATAGCTAAAATTAAGAAGACTTATGATTTGTGTCTTCATGTTGGCAAGCATTTGACACAACCGAAAACCTCATAGATTTTTCTGTGAACACCATTCTGGAAAAAAGTTCATAGGTACTTTCAAAGTTAAACATGACACAGCAATTCCATCCCTAGGCATTAAGAAATCATACCATCTGTCCACAGAGAAACTTGTACCTAAATGCTCTTAGAAACTGAAATTATAATAACCCCCAAACTGGAAATAGCCCAAATATCTATTCACAGTGGATTGCATATTTTCATACAGTTGGAATACTACACAGTAATACAAAAGATAATAATATGGATATGAGCACCAAAAGACAGTAACTGCCTTCTATTCATAAAGGGGCTTCCAGTTCTCCCACAGTTTTCTCTTTCAAAGAAAATGTTAGCCCAGGACATACATTTGGCTGTTTATATTATGTTGAATGAGAGAAGCCAGACACAAGTGTGTACTATGTAATTCCATTTGTACGAAGTTCTAGCACAGGCAAAGTCAATCTATGCTGATAGAAATCAGGTCAGTGGTTGCCTAGGAGAGGAAAGGGGGAGGGATTGCAAATGAACTACAGGAAACTTTCTGGACAATGAATATATCATAATCTTAATTGGCAAGACAGTTGTATACCTTGGCCAAACTCATCAAACTCTACACTTAATATCTGACACCTATTGTAGTAAACAATCCTTCAGTAAAGGGATTTTAGAATAAATAATAAATATATTTCTGAAAGTACTCATACTAATATTAGTCAAATGAGTTTGAAGAGCCTATCAGTGGGATTTGAGACGAGGCCCTTATCCTTTATCCTAATGAACAGCTCAGTCTGACAAACAAATGAGATGTGGGCATCACTGGGTTCCAGAGCCTTCTGGGTCCCAGCTGACTGCAAGATTGGCTCTTGCGAGGATGGCAGCGTAATGTGACAGGTGGAGAGAATGACTGAGGCCAGGTTCTGAGCTCCAACCCCAGCCCTCATCACCTAATCTTTTTTTTTTTTTT